>VZRQ01001299.1:54362-148204 GCA_013397975.1 Machaerirhynchus nigripectus
AAGAAGTATTTTAATTAAATACAAATTTCTGTGGAATATATCTGCTGCTTTCAAAAAGCGTCCCCACTTTAGGGGTAACTCAAAGCCAGGACATCATGGCTCAGCAGAACTATTTACATTTGAAAGCTTTTCAGTTGAAAATGTGTATGTTTTGGAATTGAAAATCTGTTTTATGGTTTTCATTTTTATGGGAACCCTGGAAAGATTTCTGCTTCAGGGAAGGACTATTCTGCCTCTAGTAAGATTTTTATTCTCAGAACCAAGCACTGTTTTCTCAAAGAGACATTTTTGCGTGTAGTTTCTCATATACTTTTGTTCCCTCTTGCCCCTCAGACCATTTCCCTTGACTTGCTCAACCCTGCTTGAAAACCAGTATGAGAAAAGGGGTTTTGTGTTATTGGCCCTGCTGCCTGGCTTGCTGTTTCGGGCAGTCAAACAAACATCCTGGAGAGCTCCCTGGCCTGACTGCAGCCACAGAAACGCGGGTTTCACGGTGGAAGCCAGCTGAAAGGTTATTTTCAGGCCTGAGAGACGCACCAGCACTTTACCCACCTGATCCCAGCTCTGCTGAACGCTCCCGCCAGGGGCAGGCCGAGCCCTGAGGCTTTTAATATAAATGGGGAACGACAAGACGAGAGGCCAAACGCTGAGCGGATTTAATCATCTGACAAGTGCAATGATTAATCTTAAATATCCCGCAGCCAGTCCCAGAGTGGAATTCCTGCTCAGGAATCAGGCCGTCAGCCACGGACATTTATTTGCTGGCAGCCGCGGCCGCGGCCGAGGGAGCCGCGGTTACGTGTGAAGCTGTTAGCAGCGACAGACGCCGAGTTGTTAAATAACTGCATAACTCATCGGGCACGGGAGGGGGCTGCGGGGGGCTCTCCCTTCCCTGGGGAGCCCCCGAGGGCCGGGGACGTGTGGGCTTTCCACGGGCTGCGGGATTTTGCGTGGCCCAATGCCGCCGCCTTTGCTTTCTGCAGGCTGGGGTTCCTTCCCTGCTGCGCTTGGCTCCTTCCCCTTCAGGGTGCTGCTTACAGGGTTATTCTCTTTTTTTTTTTAGGCAGCGATTCACACTGGCTCCTTGTTCTCTGGAAGACCGAAGGGGAGATGGCAGGACCAGACTGTGAGCCTGGAGAGGGATATTTTCATCCTGGAGCTGGCCTCTTGTATTTCTATTTAGTTTCCAGCCCAGATCCAGGTGAGAGCAGGCAGTGGAACTAAATTTCCAGGGACTTCAGTAGCCCCACACGATCTCATCTCCCAGTCTGACCTGGATGAAGCTGGAATGTGTCCAAAGAAGGGCAACAAAGCTGGGGAAGGGGCTGAAGAACAAGTGTGATGGGGAGCAGCTGGGGGGACTCAGCCTGGAGAAAAGGAGGCTCAGGGGGGACCTTCTGGCTCTGCACAACTCCATGATGAGAAGGTGCAGCCAGGTGGGGGTCGGGCTCTGCTCCCAGGGAACAAGGGATAGGACAAGA
This sequence comes from Machaerirhynchus nigripectus, assembly GCA_013397975.1. NCBI lineage: Eukaryota > Metazoa > Chordata > Aves > Passeriformes > Dicruridae > Machaerirhynchus > Machaerirhynchus nigripectus. The sequence continues at coordinate 55,844 of VZRQ01001299.1, forward strand.
AGAAAAAGCCTAAAGCTGCACCAAGCAGGGTTTAGATTTTACATCAAGGAAAATTTCTTCACTGAAAGGGTGGTCAAGCAGTGGTGCTGGGCAGAGAGCCCTTGCAGAGCCATCCTTCGAGGGCTCACAAACACCTATCAAGCAATGCTGTGGCTCAGTGTTCAGCAGACAACGTGGAGAAAGCTTGACAAATGAGATTTGTTAGAGCAGACACTGCAGAAAGTCGGGGCCATGAAAAATATAAGCCTAATATCGATTATTTATGGTGTGCTGGGATTTCCTGACAGGGTATTTCAAAAGTCCTGTGTGACCTGGCTTGGGTAAAGATCCTCCTGAAGCAATGTTGGTGAGCTCCTCCGAAACCTGAGAAGGAGAGAAAAATCTCTGTAGTCGCTGATGCTGCCTCTGATGTTGGGCTTGCATCCACTTGATTTGGGATGGCATTCCAGGGCGGAGCAGGTGAAAGAAAGGCTGCCAGTGCAAGTGCCCACAGGGCTGGCAGTGGGGCAGCAGGGTGAAAATGGGTTTATTCAGAAGATAAAACGGATTGTACAAAGCCTCCATGCTCCCAAATCTGTGGTGTCCTTACTGGCTGTGGAAACCTTGGCTGCAGCCATTCTGCATCAATTTAATCAAACCATGCCTCTCGTTCATGACTGGACTTGATGGAAAAAAGTGGTGTGATACCCTGGGTTCCCTCTGCTTGATAGTATCAGGCAGCCTTTCCACCATGTCTCTGAGAAGCAGCACTTGCTGCTTCCACATGACAGGAGAAAAATGTCTTCAAGAGCAGTATTAATAATAATAGCAACATTAAAGTGTGGGGAAGGATTACAAAGGTAATTCTGAGATCCTTCTCAGTAATGCAGGCTATTAACAAAAGATAATCACCTTTAAGTTAGCCACCTTTAGCCCTGGAGTAAAATGGAGGCACAATTATTCAATGCAGTACGGAAGTAATTTAAGCAGAGATGGATGAACAGTCAGCTCGCTCGGTTCTTGCTTGGGAAACCAGCCAGGGCCGTGCTCAAAAGGGAGGAAAACTCAGTGAAAAAAATGGCAGCGATAACTAAATAATTCCTGGTGTCCTTCTCTCCGTTCTTCCATCGAATCGGAAGTCGTTCACTCTTCGGAGCATGAAAAGTGAAAGGGGGAAAAAACAGGAGAATCATGTTGAAAAGCAGTTCTTCATGTTCTTTGTGTGGGCAGCACTTGGAGGCTCTTTTACTGTGGACTGCCGTGAAACATCTAGGCCCATTCTCTGTGCCAGTGTGGGGTTTCTGTCATCAGAAGCCACTGGTTTCATCATTTCTGTCATGCTGGGTCTGCGGCTGAGGGGCAGCCTGAAGAACGAGATGGGACGAGCTTTGCATGGAAAAGGTGCCTTGTCTACTGAAAGGGGGCTCAGGAGCCCAGGGAATTGTCATCAGCAGGGCCAAAAAGACGTGGCCACCTTTCTGTGCTGGAAACAGGAGGCTCTTTCTTCACAACAGCTGCTCTGGGATCCCTTGCCTTGTGTCCATACCCTGCCTTCTTCCAGGAAACTGGCCTGAGGTTGCTGGAGTACAGGGGTTTGCTAGTTTTTTGTCAGGTTGCTTCTGAGTGCTCCCTCGCTTTCCCTGTTGTGTGAAAATGAGGAGCGCAGAGGTCTGGGCAGGGTCTTGTGGCTCTTAGAGCTGTTTATGTCCCACATTCCTGCTGAGAGCAGTGTGGTTTCGGGGAAAGAAGAAAGGGGAAGCAGCTGAAAATCAAATCCTTCATGTGTTTTGTCCACCTGAAACCCAAAGCAATTTGTGAGTTCACTTTCAATGTCTTTCTATTAAAGCAGACCCTTTTTCCATAGAAATTGCTCTCGGGTTCTTGATCAGCTTGAATAAGCACAATGCCTCCCCTTGTCAGAGAGGCCCACTCCAGCCGTAAATCTGCTGCTGAGAAATCAGATTTCTCTGCTGCTCCCAAGCTGTCATCAGCAGAGGAAGACACCAGCGACTCACAGGGAGAGCTGAGCGTGGCATGGCTGGCATGCTTGTGCCCTAGCAGGCACCGGGCAGGGCTTCCTGGGCTCACCAGAAAGGGAGGTTTGCCCTTCAGATCCTTGTGGTGAATGAGCTGAAAGAGCTGCGGACAGAACCTGGGGGCCAGGAGATGTTTAACTCCTGCTGCGTCCAGCTGAGCCGAACACGCTGATCCCCCAGCTCGTGGCACCCATGTTTTAGGGGTGAAAACAGTGGTTTTGTCTTCCAAAAGCCACGGCAAAGATGGGGTGGTGCCTCCTCCGTGGAAAATGGTGATGCATTGGTGGTAAAGTGTCCCAGCCACCTGCTGACCTTCTGGGCTGGGGCCAGAACTGTTTTTAAAACTACTAAAGGACGACTCACAGCATCCCCTGGTCACTGTGGCACCAAGAGACCCTTAAATAGGTCCTCAATTCCAGAGGCTGCTTAGAGGAAAAAGTTAAAAAATATAAATAGATTAATACAGAACTCTTTTTGCTGCTTTTGATGGCCTTTACTATTCATGTTTTTGAGATTTTCTCTGCAGACGTAAAAATCCAGAAGAGCACTCAAAAAAAAAAAAAAAAAATTAAAGCTGAGATTTTCTTAGAATCACATGTTTCCAGACACAGGGGACCTGAGAGTAAAGCTCCAGATATAATCCTGAGATTTGGCAGTGCTCTTTGTATCATATTAAGTGATGGTCTACAGCACCACTTAATTGCTGCAGGCTGAAAACCGATGCTGGCTCCCGACAGAGGTCTTCTGCTCATTCTCAGCACAGAGGTTTCTCCAGTTCTTCTGGGTGAGTGGGAAATATCACTTTCTAAAAGGGCATAGGTACAAAATTACAGAGTGGTATGACCTATATACAGCTTGAACAGTGTTTTTAACTGTTTTATTCAAAACAAAAATTGAGTTTAGGCAACTGAAACAATCTGCTAATGTGTTCCTGAATAATCACACGGGTTGTTTCATCTTTACAAGCCTCGAAATTCTGTTGAAGACCAGCAGAGGAGAGAGCAGGCTGCTGGTTAAAACAGGGCAGTCCGTGATCTGGACTTGATGGACACATGCAGAATCAATCCACAATTCCCCTCTGGTCCTGTGTGAACCGGCCTTGTGCAGGTCCCAGGAGAGGCAGTGTTACCTGCCAGGTACAGCACCACTCCGAAAATGATTCTCTCTTTAATGTTCATTAATTTTGGCCTGTTTTGGACCCTGGAACAGGCACTCCTCTGAGTTGTCTGCTTAGGCACAAAAGGTTCCGGGGCAGCAGCTCCTGTCCTAGGTCTGGCGTGGGGGGACCCTGCTGTGAGTCAGGGCAAGGTTTGGGACTGGGCTGGGCTCCCTGGTCTCCACTAGGATGGATTTATGGCAGCTGGGCGTGCTGTCCCTGGCCACAGTGGAGATAATCTGTAGGTTCCACTGGAAACCTTGTCCCACGGCTCCCCGCGGATGTAGGAGGGGCAGGACTTCCCGGATGAGAAAAGTGTTTTGCTGCAGAGCTGCCAGACACAATTCCTGGACACAGGAGAGTGAAGCTGCCCCCTTGTCCTCCTCCAGCCAGCTCACAGCCAAATCCCTGTTATCTTTACAAGCATCCTCCACCTGCTCCTGGGCCTGACTCTGCCACTGCCAAGGCTCTGCCACGGCTGTCTGTCGCTGTTGAGCAGCTCTCCCTGTCTGGAGACGTTGTCTTTCTGCTTTTTGGCGCCGTGCAGGAGAGCAAGGATCTCCCAGGGGTGATACCCTGGGGAAGTCAACATCTCCTGTCCCACGGGAAAATCGGCAGCAAATCTCTGTGGAGGGGGGAACTGGGGCGAAAGGGTGATTTATCTGAGATGGGGGTGCCTGCTCTGCTGTTCCCCCGTGCCCCTGTCCCCATCCCTGCTGACACTTCCAGAGCCGGCGGCTTCGCGGGGCTTCGTCTCCGCGCGAGGGCTGACACGTTCCAGCAAGCTGCCACACGAACACCAGCATCAAAGGGCTGGCATGTGTGTGTGTGTGTGTTCTTCTGAAGCAGCTTTCACTGGGCTGTAAAATACAGCGACGAGGATATAAAAACAAAGCTGTGATGGACTTAGCAGAGAGCCAAAGCGAGTGAGGAGAGGAACGATGAAAATGAGAATAAGGGTTTATGAGCGAGGGAATGATGTATCAGCTCCGTGTCAGGAGGAACAGATTTCGGAGTAACTGTGAAGAGCATAACACTGGTTTAGTCATTAAGGGGGGAAAAAAAATACAGAAAAAGAAAAAAAAGAAAAGGAGAGAAAAAAGCCTAATAAAAATGAGTAAAGGAGGGAACTTCAAAGCATAAATTTCTTGACTGCATGACACTGATGTTTTGAACAGTTGTTCTGTGCGAGGTAGCAGCAGTGATTTTAATGAACTTTAAAGAGCAGTATAAATAGGAGCAAACAAAGAAAGAGGATCACATTAGCTCAGAGCGAGGCACTGAGCTAATTGACTGAACAGGATTTAAATGGCAGGTTATTATTTTTTTATTTATGTGTATAAACCCATTTTTCTATTTGGGCTTAAGAAAATAGAATGGAATAAACCCAAGCATCTCAGTTTGGATTTTCAAGGGAATCAAATGCAGGCCTGATTTCCGTGAAGAACGTGAGCTGACAAGCCAAAGGGCAGTGAAATGGTGCAGCAGAGAAAGCAGGAGCCTTTTGCTGGCCTGTGAGGGGGCTGGGTGGGTAGAAGAATTCATTTTAGTTTGATGCACAAACTCTCTCTGATGTTTCAAATGGATTTCACAGTGCGGCTGCATGGGGACTCAGAGGATCAGAACCATCAGAAACGGGGTAAAAACAGGTCACCTTGCTCTCAGAGTGGGTCACCTCTTTCTCATCCTAGGCTAGAGATTTTCTTAGGCTTTGGATTTTCAGCTTAGAGCATTTGTTTGTACTCCTTGCTTTCACACGAGCTGTGGGCTCCGTGTCCCCGCTGCTGTGGGCAGCAAATGTGCAGAAGCAGCTGCTGGGGGAGGTGAAGCTGCTCCATGTCTGGCAGCCACTCCTGGTCCTGGATAACGAGGGGTATCACTGATGGCTGCCTTCCTGGACTTACGTGCTCAATTAAAACTCTTTTTATTGATAAACCGTACCTCACTAATGCTTTACTGATTGTTAAAGAATAATTAGAGCATTTCCCCCCCTGAATCTGGTAGGAGCGAGCAAAGAACTCAGTGAGAAAAACTCTGTGTGAAGCAAACTAGAAAGTCAGCTAATGTCTGAAAGTTGGAAAACTATCAGCCAAATCCACTTGTGGCTCCGACATTTCGAGTCAAAACTCTCTCACCTGCTGTGCATTTGGTGGGCTCACAACCACAGCTGTGGGGGCAGGAGAAAGGAGGCAGCCCTGAATATTTGCAGTATCAAAAGCATTCTGGGCTGTAGAGTAAGTGGGTGGTCTTGTTAGACAAATCTGTGGTCCTTCAAGAACTGCTAAGGAAATTAATTAAAAATTACAATCTCTAATTGGGTGTGTGACTGGAAAGCCAATGGCCTGTGTACTGGAGGTGCAGAGCAGCACCAATTCAGATTGCAGTCGCTGCTTTTTAATTCCCATCCTGACTTGCCCTGCAAAGACTTCAGAGCTTTGACCCACTTCAGGCATTAATGAGCTCATCAGCTCCTGCCAAGGCCCACCATCCCTCTGCTGCTCGTGAAACAGGTGTCTTCTGCCCTGGTGAAGAAGTTCCCACCCCGGAGCCCCTGCTCTCACTGTCACTTTTTGAACTGTCTCCTTGTGTGCCATTTCTCCTTGAAAGAGGCACTTGCTGCGCAGTGATTTCTGTGCTGACCACCCAGGATCCTTGAATGATCCTTGAATGATCCTTGAATGATCCTTTGCCAAAGTCCAGCAGCTGAAGGGGGCAATCATGTCCCTGATTTGTTAAGCACAGTTCTGGGAGTGGGTCAGAACAGCAGAACCTGGAGAAAATCCAGCCCTTCTCCATCAGCTTTTCCAACTGTCACCCCCCATCATCATTTTCCTTCTTTGATGAAAGAGCAACGTGGATTCAGACACCCCCAGCAAAAGGCAGCCTTTGGTGGAAATGTCATTAATCTGGACCTGACTCCGTATTTGTTTTAAATTAAAATTCTGGAGGAGCCCATGTGCTTTTCATATTCATTCTTCCTCACCACAAAACGGACTGGCCCAAGGTGGACATTTCTGAGCTGCTCAGATGGCGAGGTATTAGAGTGATTACAATTATCAGCACTGAGATTAAGGGATTTGGGTTGAGAATAGAGGGAATTGGGGAATGAAAAAGCAGAAGGAAGGCAGAAGAAGAAAGGAAAAATGATTCAGTGCCTTCCCCTGCAACTTAAAACCAGCTGCTTTCCAGTCCATCAGCTCCTCTTGTCTGTTTTATTTTGAGTGACCACGGTCTCCGATACCATGAGAGGTCCTTGCAGGTGTGTGCAGAGCTGGAGGGAACACGCCAGCTCAAAGCAGAAAGGAGGCCCCCCACTTTTGCCAGCTTCCAGAATCCAGCCTGAGTCGAATGCTTGCTCGAGGCTGCCAAACATTCAGGGAATATGAAGGCTCCTGTAGTGCTGTTTGTGGAAGGTTTAATAGGTCAGTCTGTTCTTTTTGGCTCCGCTGAGCCGCGTTTCTGAGCCAGGCGTTCTGACTTCTCCAGTGCCAAACCCCTGATACGGTCAGCGGGGCTGACTTATGGGAAGTGCCTGGCCTTGCCTGGCCTCGAAGCTGCTGATCCCCCTCCGAGGGGTTCAGGTGGGACATTCAGAGCAGGGCTGTCAGAGCTCCCTGGTCCTGGCCGTGCTGCGCCCGGGTGCCTCTGGCGCTGAGCCTGGAAGCTCCACGCTGCATGTCCTCGTTCCAGTTCCACGGAGATCCTGTCCTGGGTTTTCTCACCAGCATGAGCAAGGAGGACTCATTTGATACAAGTTTTTTCATAAGGATCTTTCCTCCACGACGTGCAGCATTGACCTCGCTTCTGCCTGACCTTGGTGCCCTTCAGAGCAGGGCTCTAAAGCACAGAAACATCCGTGTTAGCGGGATACAAAGGGGGTTTTTTATGCTCTATGTGGGCACGGTGAGTTCAGACAGAATAACTCCTCACAGGAGACCCCACCCATCGCCCTCAGCCCCCCAGGCTGGTGTGGACTGCAGGGGTCACTGGAGTCGGGAACTGGCCACCTCCAGCCCTGTGCTCTGGGCTGAATGTGCCCCAAACGGGTTGTGCTTTCTGCAGGCGCAGGTTTTCCTAAAGGTATGCAAACTCTGACTTCACAAAAGCTTGGAGATCACCAACATTTACTGGGACATCCCCAGTAAAATGCCTGCTCCGAATTGGGAAAGGCAGGGAAGAATTTTTAAGGAAGAATTTGCTTGAACTGTTTAACTTAGCTAAAAGTTATTTCTGTTTCTATCCTCATCCCAGAAAGAGCCAGGTCATTTTCGATATAAATTAAAGAGAAAATATTGCTGAAGGCAGATTGTTCACCTGTAAAATCTCATCTCAAATCATTAAAGTTTGGCAAAGCTGTGTAAACAACTGAGGCTAAGAAACATTCAGCAGCTTTAAAACTTGATACTCTATTGCAGATATTCACAGGCAATTACATCACATCAAAATAAAAAGGTTTAACTAATATTAAGAAAATTTATGACTAGAACAGGCCAGAATTTAAGTTAGTGACTTGTGTAAATGTAGATATGATTGCCTTTCATTTCATGCTTACCCACTATTTTTTTTCAAATCAGAAAATCAGAATCTTGTCAAGCATTAAGTGGTAAGAGGGGAATAACCTGAATAAAGGATGTGCTTTTGGATGTTTATGCTGCCCCCGAGAAACACTCCACAGCTCACTGACAGCAGTATCTGGGGACTCTTTCTCAGGAATGTAATAAGCCAGATATATGCTAAAATCCAAAACGTATTTGTTTTGGACCTCTGAGATCTGCAGCTCTTTGTAAAAGCAAAGCTGTCCCAAAATTGACCTGAAGAAACTTCTTGCACATTTTGGTGAAATCCTGGAAGTTCAGAGGTAGCAGAGGTGAGAGGCAGCTTTTGTCTGCTAAACTGTCTGTGCTTTTTTAAAAAAAAAACCCAAAGTGTGTAATTCTATTGAACCTGATGAATTTTGAAATCCTTCATTGTTTCTTGCTCTTTTCTTGCTGTCATTGCAATCCTTTTGCCCCACAAAAAATGGGTCTGCTCAACTGCTCAGAACAAACTAATTCTGTTATACTCTGACACCAAGAACATAACAATGGAGTGAAGAGAAGTCAGATTTTCTTGTGTGAATTACTGAGAGGCAAATTTAAAACGGTATTACAAATAATACCTTATAATTACAGTGGAGATGATGAGCACCCGTAATCATGCCTCGCAGCTATGTTTGCTAATAAGAAGGCAAAGCAGAGGAGCATTGTGACATTTTTTTCGTATCATTTTTAGTGTAGTCTCCAGCTTTCAGACCAGCTGGAGCTGGAGCAAATAATCCTCATTGCCTCCAACATAAATAGGCTGTGATGCACTGACCAAACCTTTGACCCTGTTTTCCTTAACTAGATTATCTTTGGGGTCCCTTCCAACCCCAGTATGCTGTGACTCTGTGGTGGTGGCATCAGTGAGCACGGCTTTGTTGCCATCTTTTGGATGCTGCTGCATCTTTCCCTCTCTGAGCTCCCAGAGATCAAAGCTGGCTGCAGTCAGGCTGGAGGCACCTGCTCTGCTGCGAGGTCTGCCCTGTACCCTCTCAGTGCTTTCAGTGCCACTCCTGGGACTGTGGTGCCTGGGGAAAAGCGTCTGAGAAGTGCCTGGTGTTGGTGTGCTGACAGGGAGGGAAGGCACGTGAAGCCCCTGGCCTCCCTCTGGCCCCCGGGGCTGGCAGGGCTCTGATCTCCTTTGCAGCAACGCAAATCCAGAGCATCGATGTGAAGCAGGTCAGGTTTAGTGGAGTTACCCTGAGTTTGTAGTTCTGCACTATGGAGTGAGCAGGTGCCACCAGCAGCCTTTCTGTGAGGCAGGGGAAGGGAGCACTGAAGGCAACTTGCAAAAGAAAGGATGAAAACAGCTCCCAACAACAGGACTTTTCCAGGGATGTGAGGTTTATTGGGAGTCGTTGCAGGCTCAGCTTTATTTAAAACCAGCTCACACCTTTGGTGCTGGAAGTATGGAATTAGGAAATCTTACCACGAGCATCGAGTTTTAAAACACGTCAAAGCCTAGCTGGGGCCTGCCTGGAAGAAATGGTTCCTCAGAGCAGTCTGGGAAAAGTTAGAATATGGGGAAGGCTGAGCTTTTACTTTCCCATTTTCCCTTTTATATCTAAGAAGGAAGGGAAGATTGGGAAGGCTCAAAAAAACCCCCAAAATAAAATAGAAAAGAAGAAAGGAACGAAAACTAAAGCAAAAATTTTTTTTAATTAGTTGGAGGAATTAAATAGTAACAGTTGCCACATTTTAAAATTTTCTGTCTGTGTGTGTAAAACACAGTGGAAAGATTCACTTTTCAGTTGGGCATCACCCCCAGCCTCCAAATCCAGTATCACCAATTAATCTCAATATTAAAGAGTCATTTTATTTTTTCCAAATAGATACAGAAAATTCAAGATATCTGGAAACTTAAGACTTTGGGTACAGCTTTTCCAGTCTGAGTCCCAAGAATCCCAGAGAACCTGTGTTTTCCTGACAGTGCATGCAGTGAGAGACCTGATTAATGTGATTGAGAAGCCTGACTCAGGCACTGGGTGCCCCTCAGGGATGGGTGCAGACTGGCAGAAGAAACTTCCTTTTAATTTGGGATGGGGAATACTGCTGGGAAAGGAAATGTGGAGGGTAGAGTTGGAGTTACCTGATGAGGGCTGGGAGGACCTTCTCTCCTTCACCAAGGCAAGACTCTGCTGCTCACATGCAGATGCCACCAGGTGAACGAAGGAGCCCTGTGGATGGAGATCAGCTTCTCATGTGCTTCCTCGCCTCATAAGGTGCCTGCCTGAAGCAAAAAGAAGGCCCTGGAAGTGTCTGGTTTTCTCTGCTTCACGTTTCCTTTTTCCTTCCCAGCTGTGTGTGTGGTCAGTCACTCTGTGTGTTGATTTTCTGCTCCACACCTGGCGCCACGAGGTTCGGTTCTAAAGCAGGCGGAGCCCTCGCTGTCCTCTGCGTGCTGCTTGTGTCCCCTTCCAGAGATGCTTAAAGCCTCTCATTCGTCGTGATCAGACTCAATTTGGACAAAAATGCCACATATTGCATCTTTCTTACAGGACTTGGTTGCCAAATAGCTTTGAATCACAAACCAATTCGTGGCTTCACTTTGGATTCATAGAAAATCCGCGCGGAGCTTTAGGACTCGGTGAGTCTGGGGAATGCACACCCAGGTTTTCACCCACACCATTGCTTTCCATGCAGGAGGACACCCAGAGCTGGAGAAAATCTGGGGCTATTAGGGAGTTCTGGAGCTCTTCCTGCATTTCCTTGCTGATCCCGGGTAAGAAGCACCCAGCTGAAACTGACGCAGGTGTTCAGGGAGAGCAGGGGTGAGACTGAAAATATTCCCCAAGTGCAAAGGAAGGAGCAGGTCATGCTAAGCAGCAGGACTCCTGAATCCCATGGGATGTCTTGCCGTGGGCTGGTGGAGCACTGCTCAGTGTGAACAGCAGCGGGAGAAGGAGGGAAACATTAGCTTGCAATAATCAAGTGTATGAAAATCAGTAGGCGTTTGCTGTGCAAGCCTTGTTTGACTGAATTTCCTCTTAAAGCGAATTTGACAAGCCTGGAAGATGGTATTACACACCAGAGCTTCTGTTTGCTTCCTGTGCAGCTATTTGCAGCAGCTGCCAAAGACACGACGAGCTCTGGGCGGGGGTAAATTCCTTCCATGTGCTGGTTTGTCAGGTCTTGTACCACAGAACATGTCAGAGACGGGGAACTGCTCCTCTGCAAGAGGGTTCGGTGGCTCCTGTGCTCAGCAGGCTTTTAATGTGACTCTCAGAAATGAGAGGTATCTGGGCTGAGCAGTCCTTCATGGTTTTTTACCAGGTTGGTAAAATACCCTTTTTCAAGGCCCTAATTCATTGATATAGTCACGTTTCTTTGCAAATAAAATAAAGTAAAATAAAATAAAATAAAATGCAATTTACCAAGAGCCTTTCAGTGGTGAGGCTGAGGCAGGGTCTGGAGCAGCCCTCCAAACCTCAGTCAGTGTGCTCTTCAGAGAGGAGAGGGGATTCTTCAAAAGAGAATCGTGTTTGTTTCTGCCTTTGCTCCATGATGTCTGACCCGACTATCCCTAACAGTTACCTGTGGTGATGAACAGGAAACAACTCCACTGGTCAGACCAGAAAATCCAGGCTGTATCAAAGCCTCTCTAATTCTGAAAACTGAATTTACCACAGGATGCTTGAATGCAAAGTGTATCAGGAACAACCAGCCCTGAGACCTTGCTTCATTTCTGCCAGGAGGTCCCACAGAGTTGGTTTAAGGACATGGGTTAAGCAGTTATCTCAAGGAAGTTGTGAGCTCTATCCTGCCCGTGCCTGGCCCAAACCCAAAAGCCCAGATAACACTGAAGGTGTGGATGGCAGTGACCATGTGTATTTTCTTTCCTTTTACGTGGATCTTGTGGCTTAGCTCGGGTGGGACAAAGCTCCATCACCCCTCCAGGGGTGCTGAGGCATTGTTAGAAGGGGATCCCACTCTGACTGTCAGCAGACTGAAGAGGCTGAGCTTCAGCTGATGCCCAATTAGCTGATTATCCCAAAGGGAATTGAAAATGAAGGTTATCTTTCAACTTGTGATGAGCTTCCAAATAAATATTCAACATGCATTTAATAAGACAGTTTTATGCATTATTTAAGTATCAATTGATGGGTAGAAGACGAAAGACTACACTGCTGATGCTGAGGCTTGAAAGGCGAGAGCAGAAATCTGGTGAATGAGGTCTTAAAGGAGATTTGCATCTCTTGTTTCATTTCGGAGCTATTTACACTGTAATCATGAAAAGAATTTTAGTGAGAATTCATTTCTACGTTTTGGCTGGTTGGGATTTTTTGGTTTTAAAGCACGCATAGCAAGGGCACGAGATTAAAGAACAGGGGATGTCAAGGCAAAGGTGCTTCAGCCTCCACCTCAGGGCAGGATCAGCTCTCCTGGGGCCAGGGTGTAGCCTGTCCCTTGGGGTTTGGTGCCTGGATCAGAGGGAAGGACTGGTTCATGCCATGGTTCATGCCCGTGGTTGAATCTTTTCCCTTGGACTCGGAGTGTCCGATCTCCTCTTGCTTCTGGTGTGTTTCAGGACGGACGTTGCTGGGGCAGAACTCCTCTCTGAGGAGTGAAACTGCTGCTGAAGGACGACCCAGCTCCTCGTGGGAGTTCCTGGTGCTGTAGAGGGAAGTCTGGGCTGCTGCCTCGTTCAGACTGTCGATGGATTGATCGTGCTGGTTACAGAGCAACAACGTGCCCTGTTCCCATGGAGAAACCGTGCCTGGCTGGGGGCTTCAAGGACTCACCCCGTGTCAGGGACGTCTGACACACCTGGGAGCAACGCCCACCCTTCTGCACTTTTCCTTTTTGCTCCTGCAAAAACATTACCTGGAACCTCGATGATTTATCTTAACTTGGTCTCATCCCTGCCAGAAGCCCAGGCCTGGACCAATGTCCCGTGGTTCCAGCGCCCTGGAATGTCACTGCAGCTCTTCTCCTGTGGGAGAGCCGAGAGGGGAATCGGCCCCCCAGTCCTGGGAGATGCCCCTTGGTTAATTAAATAAACCAGTGACCTCTGAGATGGGGTGAAACAAGAAGGAGAGGAGGAAAGTGGGTTTTCTTCACGCAGTCTTTCTGCCTCTTCAGTGCTGCGTTGTTTGGGCTGCCCAGTGGGGCTCAGCTCCTCGGGGCAGTGCAGGGAAGGCTCTGTTTTCCCTGACACCCCGTGGTATTCCAAATATTATTTTATGCCCTTTTTTTTTTTTTCAAGAAAAGGTGATAAAACAAAAGCTACTAAAATAAAAACAGAGGGTCTGTCCTGATTCGTGGGACTTTCTTTTTCAGCTCTCTCTTTTAAGTAATTTATTAAGCTGGTTGGGATTATTTGTCTTTGCTGTTACAAAATGTTTTCCCCTGCAAAGGAAAAACTGCCAATGTATTATTAAAGGGAGGTCAGATCCCAGTGACCCTTTTCTTGCTGGTTCAATGTTTGTAGAGAAAACAGAAAAGAGTGGGTTTTGTTAAGGGATGCTGTTGAGAAATAAGGACTTGAGTTCAATTTGCCTTTTCCCTTCAATTTTCTACTTTTCCCTCCCTCTTTCACTCAGTGCAACATGACCTATTTTCTGTATATATGCATTTTCCTTCTCTAATTTATCTAGTACTGGGTATTTGCATTTTCATTACTTTTAAGAAAGATTGCATCTCCATTTTAATTGAACAAATCACCTGTTTTATTTGAAATATAAATAATTGTCAAATGTTTTCACTGATGGTTATGGAGATTTGTTTTAAAGCTATTATTTTGCATCTGATATTTTGATGCTTCCTTTAATTTGGTGCACGCAACCATATTTCTTAATATCTTTAAATGATCTCAAGCATATCAAAAAGGTAGATTTTTCAAAACAGCTCAGAACTAGAACTCTGAATAATTGATTTTTACTTTTAGTTGTTAAACTAAAAAATGTTTCTTAATTTCTTTCTGATAGCACTAAGAGGAAGATTATTCAGCAGAACAAATAGGAGACCCTGAAAGTTTAGTTTGATTCATTTTGCTTCAGCTGCATGCTCCGAAACCATTTAAATCCCTCCTCAAAAATTAAATGCTGACGGTTTCTCTGAAACAAATTTATAGGAAGGAAAAACTTAAACATTTCAAAATGTCTTCAAAATGCTAAGCAGAAACGTTTTTCCTTGTCTCACATATGACCATTTTTCCTCCCTTAAAGAAGCTTTGGTCTCTCCCCTACCATGTAGCAGTTACTGTGAGATGGTTCCTATTCCTGGTTCCTGTGGGTTCCCTAAAACATCATCAAAGAGAAGGATGCCTCTGGAAGGTGATTCAGCCCTTTTGCCTCTCTCCAATAACCACAGGGATTAAATAGGGTTATTCAACAAATAATGTAACCTGAATGATGTTATTTCGTCTATTTAAGGGGAGGGACAAACCTGGGCCTGTAGACGTGCTCTGTTAAGCTCAGCTTACATCGTGCAGTGTTTAAACAGGCTCACTTGCAGGTTTAGGGTGTAAATGTATTGTGCCATAGGGGAGAGGCATCTGAGGGAAACGGTGGAGTCCGCAAGGGAAAGGCATTAACACCACGAGCAAAATGTAGATTGGTCGATATTAACAACCACATTCGTTTAGATGAAGTTGATGAGCCAGCACAGGAGGTTCCTTCTCAGAACCAGCCCCGAGCAGCGACCTTGGCAGGGGGCAGGAGAGGTCGTGCTGTGAAATATGGTCACACTGCTACAGGCTCAGGGTGCTTTTGAGGTGCTCAAAAGCATGTCTGTATCAGCACCAAAGCTTCCCTGAAGTCTAACAGGGGCGTTCCACCCTCTTTTGATGTTTCTGCTGGGTGCCCTAAAATACCACACTGTGTTTTGCCTGGTGCTGGCAGCTCAGGGGTGAGTGAGCTGGTTCTCATAGGACACGAGGCTCAGACAGTTTAAGGCATGGTGGAAAACATTTAAACACAAGGTGTCGTAGCAAGTTTGCTGCTTATTTTGGAAGAAGGACTGACAGCGTTTTGATGATCTCCGAGCTCGCTAAGCTGACTCAGTGTAACGTAATTAATGAGGCCACCTTCCATTAGAGGACAGTGGGAAGAGCGACTGGTAATTACTTCACAGGCATCAGGGAAATATTGCTGAAGCAGGAGCTCTCGGTGCCCAGATGATGGCTACTCTGCTGAGGAGCTGGTGCTGCTGCCGGCCACCGAGGCAGCACAGGGTGAGCAGAGGCAGCTGCTGCTGCCTGCCCAGTGTGTGATCCCCGTGGGCTTTGTGGGCTCAAGCAGCAGACATCTGCCCACACCAACACAAGCCCCCTCCCCTGTCGCTGTCTCCGGGGACCCCTGAGGACAGCCCGGGCCTCTGAGGACAGCCTGGGCTCGAACCATTGCTCCTGAGTGAGGATGTGCTTGGTGGGCAGCGTTGGTCTTCGCAGTGACACGGATGCACTTCAGAGAGTGCTGGAATGTCACACGGAGTGTTGGATATAGAGATAAGTGCTGGCTCCCCTTGCTGCCAAACACTGGAGAACAGTCCTGCTGTTTTATCAGCTCGCCTCAGTTTCCCCATTACTGAACTCACAAGTGCAGAGGCCTGGGAGGTGCTCTGTTATTTGTTCAGAGACATGGACATACGAGTGCTGGAAACATCCAAAGCCCCACCTAGCCCGATCTGCTGTGAACAGCCAGCTATAAACTTCTACCCATGAACCTCAACACTGAGCCCACTAACTCATTTCTGACTGAAATATCTTTTCCACTCTCGGTCTGAAGAGACCATGAGGTGGACAACCCACCATCATCCTGAACAGCTTCTTTTCATGTCCAGCCTGAGTCTGCATTTAAAGCAGTAATTATCCTGTCGTGGCTGATCTGTGGCTCGCTGCGCTTTGCAGCCTGCCCATGTGGAGGTCTGGCCTCAGCTGGAAGGTTCCAGTAGGTCAGGAGGGATTTGGTGTGGGTTGAGTGGATAGACACAGGAAGCTTGAGGTGTGAGGGTCATGTTGCAGGATCCTGACCATGTTTTGAGCAGTAGCCCTTAGTGCTGGGTTTACTGGTGGCTCACTGAGGGCTCAGTGCTGCTGTCCCAGGGCGTTTCAGGGGTGCTGGCAGAGCGGGATGGGATCCTGGGAATCACTGGAGCTCTGCAGAGGATGGCAGCTCACTTCTTTGGCTGATTCAGCAGGTTCATGATGGGTTGCCTTAGTCAAACTAGGTGAGAGAGTGTGGTGTTCCCCCAGGCTTTTCCTGGCTGCAGGGCTTGTCTTTGTTATCACAAGGCTAAATTCGCTCAAAAATCATCCAGCTTCTTGTTTTTCTGCTTCCCTGGGCTCCATAATTAGAGCTGCTGCTGAGACACCACAGCCTGGTTTGGGAGACCACCAGCACAGCCTGCGGGGGCACATCAAGGCCCCTCCATGCAAGGACGTTCTTTCATCAGAGTGACTCTGGGAGTCAAGGAGGAGATCTGCCTTTCTTGGGACTGAGCAAACACAGCGAGGCGCAGCTCCAGGGTCCTGCAGCGCTGCCCGAGCCAAGGGGCAGCCGCCCACTGGCTCCATATTTCACCGGGGAAAAACTGGGGGGGAATATTGTGACAGGGAGCCTGGCAGCTGGAGGTGGCCTCACGAACAGCTTTGGACTGACCATCTCTGTTTTCAGGGTGCGGGTTTTTTTTCGGAGCTGGTCGTTTTTAAGGGCATTGATTTTAAAGTGTTTTCTTTGGCTGGCGATTTGACACCGAAGGAACTGGCTCCAAGGAGGAATGGCATTCCTTGGATTTTCACCTCAGCATGCCTTGCCTGGAAGCTCTAGCTGTCAGTGGTGCCCAGAGAGAGTTTTGTTGATGAAAAACCGTTCCCTGGACCCTCCCCATGCGAGTGCTGAAATAATAAGCCATTTGTTTGGAGAGTTCTCATCTTCCCCATGGACAGGTGCCACTTTGAGTGAAACCACCTCAAACAGCACACACAGCTCGCAGACCTTGCACAGCCACATGGCGAAGAAGAGACTTCAGAGTTCCCTAACAGAGTGGGGATTGCCAGGCATTCATGAGCTGATGGAAAACTGACATCAGTAAATGTTCACATCACAAGGCTCATGAAAGCCTTGGAGGAGGTACAGAGCCTGGGATTTCCCTCACAGGATCACAGAATCATTAAAGGCTGGAAAAGCCCTACAGGATCACCGAGTCCGACCATTAACCTACACTGCTGGATTCACCATCAAATGGTGTCCCTAAGCACCACCTCTACACTTTTGAACACTTCCAGGGACGGTGATTCCGTGGGCAGCCTGTTCCAACGCTGCCCTTCCCACACCCCTCGTTTCTATCAGGCTGGTGTTTGCATCTGAGGCAGTTCTGGTGGGCAGCACTCTTTGGCCAAGCAGAGTTTCTGACCCTCCAAACGGCATGATGGCTTTTGTTCTCCTCTTGGACACACGTTGGAGGATAGCTCAGCCATAATGGGATGAGCTGAGGTCTGGAGCGAGAGTCAGGCTTGAAGGGCTCAGGCTGTTTGGGCTGCTGAAAAGGAAGTTTGGAGGCAGTGTGGGAGGTAATGGTGGGTGATTCCCCATGCCAGGAGATGTGTGACAGAGGGAAGAAGATCTAGTGGATGGATGTTGAAGTGAGGTTGGAAAGACAATTGTGGAGCAACACAGTAATTACCCAGTGACAGGGTATTGACCAGGACAAGAGGGAAATTAATTCCAGCTCGGATACTTCACCTCAGACCTGGATATCTTCCTGGAAGGGATGATCTAGTTCAGCTGTGTACAAGCTGGATAACATTACACACCAGTGGGAAAAACAAACTGAAAAGTGTTGTCCTGGATCTTTTCACACACTGGGCAGCTTTCCCCTCGTGTTGCTGAGCTCACCACAGAAACAGTTATTTTACCTTTGAAAGGAGCTGCTCTGGGCTCTGCACCTTTTCAGTTACTTTTATGGCAGTGAGGAGTGCTGGGTCTACACTCCTTCGGTGGGGAGCCTGGTTACCTGTTGCAAGGTTTTTTCCTGGAAAACAAAGTAATATGGGGACAAATGGAATGTTTCATTTTACCCCAAGGTTGTGCTTGGGTCTTGGGATTATTTGTCTTCTGTGTTCAACCATTTTTCTTTAAAACATGATCGGCAAACAAAACTTTCACTTTGAAAGGAAACAGTGAAAAGCCTGGTTCTGGGAATTGGCAAAATGATGGCTGTCAGGTCTGTGCTGGGTATCACCTTCTCTTCCCTCCAGCTGGAGCTGGAGTCTGCTGCTGAAGCTCTCAGCGCAGCCGAGGCAGCGATGCTCTCGAGGGATCTGGTGCCACGGTTTGTGTTGCAAACCCTTCCAGGCTGTGGAGAAACTTGAGGTGTGTGGGCAGCCTGTGTGGCCATGCAGGTGCCATCAGTGCATCCAAGACTTGCATATGGTCTTCTCTGGTGGTAGCAAGCTCTGGGTTCGTGTGGCAGGACTGTCTGCAGCGATGTGAGGCAGCAGAGCTGCACACACAAGACCAAAGGCCATTTCTGTGCATTGTGGGGTGTTTCACTCCTAAAAGGCAAGGTGGAATGGGGCATAAATCACAACCAAAGAGCTACGGCATAGTGTTGTGTTTTCCCCCTTTCTCGTTGTGATATTCTCTCAGTTCATCAGCTTTATGGCTGGGGCTCTGCGCCCGACTCCTGCTCAGAGTTGCAGAGCTCTGTTAATGCTGGGCAGCTGCTGTGGCTGTCGTAGCAGTTCTGGGCTACAGGTCAGCCTAGAGGGATTTGGGCAGCACAGTTCCATCTGAGGGGCTGTCTTGTTAATGCTGCTTTATTGGATGACTCCTGGAAGCAGTTTTCCTGAGCTATCACAAGGATTTGTAATAAATCTTAATGAGGTACCCCTGCTATGATTAATCATTTGTTTCTCTAGCGGGATCATGGCTTATGTTCCCCGGGGAAGAGGAAAGGAACCTCAAACCCTGCATCAGGGCAGTGTCAGTGGTTACCTAGCTGTTTACTATCCAGCCAGAAAATGTTGCAGCAGTCACCCCAAATCCCCAGGACATGTCTGCTGTTTGTAAAAGTCAGCGTTTGCTGCCCAAGGCAAACAACTGCTTGTGAATGAGCTGCTTTGTTTTAAACCAAGCAGTTCTTCCCTCTCCCTGCCTCTCGTATTATCAAGGATCCAGGAGCGATTTACAACCAAGTCAAGAGAAAAGGTGACAGAGCCAGAGGTAAAACCCATCTGAGCAAACTCTGCTTTCACTGGTTTGGTATCAAATGGCTCTACCTGAGCGCTGTGGTCACTGGGTGAGACTTGGAGGACACAGAAAAGGCAGCAGCTGTCCTTTGTGGGTCTCAAAATCTCAGCTAAAGCTGGCAACCAGAGCTGACCAGTTTCCCAAAGCTGTGTGGCACACTGAGCCAGTCCTGCACCTTTCCCACCTTCCCCTTCCTTGCCATGTTCCATGTTCTGGGTATTTTCTAACACCATTTTTGCTGTCAGCAGTCAGCAGACACATCCCAGTGCAGGAAGATTTGCAGCAGAGGAGGCATGGGAAGCACGAGGTAAATGAGCTTGGAGAAATCTCTGGGAACTGTGAGAAGTGCAAATTCACTCCATTGCTAATTTGCTTTTCTCTCAACAGAGATGGCAGAATTCATGGGTGTCAGTCACTGGTGTGATGGAAGACAGATCCTGTCAGAAACATGTCCATGAGGTCTGGTTGGCCAAGACAGGGGAATTCTTAAAGCATTAATGCATGGTCTCTTGATTAATTACATGCTTTGCAACTGACAGAGGTCCTAAAGGAGCAGATCTAAACCCTGTTGAAGTGTACCTAAGTCTTTAATTGGCTGCAGTCAACTCTGAACCAAGTCTTGAAGGAAGTGTCAATTTGGAACCCTCTGAAAGGGTGGTATAAGGGCTGTGCTGGTAAAATCCAGGTTGGATAAATCTCCAAGGAGAAGAGATTCAGCTACAGTGATCTGCATTGCTTACTTAAATGGATTCAAGACACAAAATTATCTTACCCGGGGATTTTTATGTCATCCTGTAAGTGGGTTAAACCTGTAGGATGGCAAAGATTCGTCCCATTAAATTGGGGACTTAGCTATGGCACCTAAGGCAGAGCATCACAGCCCTCAGCAGCAGAGAGAGAGAGGAATGACCAGGGGATGCCCTGGGTTTCAGTGGTCTCACTGCTCTGGTAGCTGCTAGCTGAGAGCTGGGGCTTTGTTCTGGGGCCACTGCATGAAAATGTCAGGCCTGGGAACCTGCTACCACCTCGTGCTGCTGTTTCACACCTGTTTCATTTTTTGGGGGCAAACAAGCCGAAGCAATTGCAGCAACACACTGAAAGGAGCAGGCAAATACTGCTGTTTCCTATGGAATAATTCTCCATAGCCGGTTCCTTGGATGCCAGGGGAGGAGCTCCTTTGGTGCTGCTGGAGCAGAACTGTACGGTCAGGCTCAGGAACCTGGTGCAGATAAACGAGGCCACGACAGAAGAAGCAGAGCGTGCCACACCTAGGTCAGACCTACTGAATTTGTGTGGCAGAGCTGCTGCTGAGGCCAGCAGGCTCCAGTCTGAACTTGCAGCCTCACCAGTGGGAGTGGCAATATTCCCATCATCTTTCGGGGACCGCGTTTTGCCCCCACGCTTTCTAATGCGCAGCTGGATCTTTCCCAGTGAACCCATTAAGGCTCTTCAGGGAGCCACAGGGAAATTATGTTAAGAAGATAATTACAGGGGAGCCTGGATGAAAAGGCAGGTCAAGAGCGATTTGAAGAGCTGGGGAATGACTTCAGTCAGCCGAAGAGGTGTCGTAAGGTCTCTGTTCCCTCCAAGATGTTTCCTCGCTGCCTTGGATGTAATTTCAGCTGCAGCTTTGTATATTCTCCTCTGTTTTTCACTAACTTCCTGGCACAGAAACCCCTCCTTGCTGTACGTATACCAGGTACTGGCAGAGCTGGAGTTAGCTGAGAACAGTTGGATTATAGGATTTAGAGACAGATGGGACCCTTTCCATTCTATTTTTTTTTATTATTATTAGCTCACAACACGTGAGGCAGTCACGTATTTCATATTCACACAACAAATTATGCATCTCGTATGAAATAGCTCGTTTCCTCCTCTGAAATCGAGTGTGGATTTCCATCTGGAACATATAATGCGGTTTCCATATGTACAAACAGATACTTGTTACTAGTATCAAAGCAGGAAAGACGTTTTGGATGATAATGTGCTGTGGAAGTGCCTGCCCGGTGCAAGCATGAGAGCTGTCAGGTGATTCACAAACCCTGTGGCAGAGACCGAGCTCAGGGGTGGGGTTTTGAGCGCAGCAGGGCCTCTGATTTTCTGGTTCAGGATACAGAGTTTAAGATCTCCCATGCTGGAGTGGGCTGCACCGTCTGAAGTCCTCTTATGAACAAGAGGTCAAACCTGGGTTTCAGTATGGAAAATGCTTGATTTCTCATTTTCCAGAGCTGGCCTCAGGTGGGTGCTGAGCACCTGCCAGCGCAGAGGTGGTGAGTGTGTCCTGGACAGGGGGCTGGGGTCCGTGTTCTCAGCACTACCCTGCCATGAGGTGCATCATCCCCATCCCAGGCCAGCCCACCTCGAGTGTCTGTCACCAGCTGCTGTGGGTCGGTGCTGCAGGACTGTTTTCCACCTCGAGTGTCTGTCACCAGCTGCTGTGGGTCGGTGCTGCAGGACTGTTTTCCACCTCGAGTGTCTGTCACCAGCTGCTGTGGGTTGGTGCTGCAGGACTGTTTTGGACACGTCTCATGGGGCGGGCTGACAGCCCTGGTGCTTGGTGGTGTGATGGAGTGACCTGGGCTGAACTTCGGGTGCCCACCAAAGCTGCTCCATCCTCAGCTGGGCAGGGGACAGAAGATATAATAAAAAGCTTCTGAATCAGGATAAGGGCAGGGAGAGATCACTCAGCAACTGCCGTGAGGGGCAAAACACGTGACATGGAGGAAATTAATTTAATTTGTTGCCAATCAAATCACAGTAGGGTAATGAGAAATAAACCCAAATCTAAAAGACCTTCTCCCTCCTCTCCCTTCTTCCTGGGCTCAACTTCAGTCCCAGATTCTCTCATTCTCATTCCTCTTGTTCCAGCAGTGCAGGGGGATGGGGAATGGGGGCTGTGGTCAGTCCATCACGTTGTCTCTGCCACTCCTCCCTCCTGAGGGGGAGGACTCCTCAGTTTTCCACTTCTCCAGCCTGAGGTCGCTCCCAGGGGAGACATTCCTCCATGGTCTGCTCCAGTGTGGGTCCTTCCCACGGGGTGCAGTCCTTCAGGATCGGGGTGCTCCATGAGGGTCCATTCCACGGGGTGCTGTCGTTTTGGGACAGGCTGCCCCACACGTGTCCCTTCCTTCGTGTCAGTCCTTCAGGAACACAAGTCCTGCTCCAGCATGGGCTTCCCACAGGGACACAGCCCCTCCTCTGGGCATTTACCTGCTCTGGCATGGGCTCCTCCAGGGGCTGCAGGTGGACCTCTGCTGCCCCATGGACTTGCAGGGGCTGCAGGGGCACAGCTGCNTCAGGGTGCTCCATGCGGGTCCATTCCACGGGGTGCTGTCGTTTTGGGACAGGCTGCCCCACACGTGTCCCTTCCTTCGTGTCAGTCCTTCAGGAACACAAGTCCTGCTCCAGCATGGGCTTCCCACAGGGACACAGCCCCTCCTCTGGGCATTTACCTGCTCTGGCATGGGCTCCTCCAGGGGCTGCAGGTGGACCTCTGCTGCCCCATGGACTTGCAGGGGCTGCAGGGGCACAGCTGCCTCGCCATTGTGTTCCCCATGAGCTGCAGGGGAATCTCAGCTCCAGCACCTGGAGCAGCTCCTGCCCCTTCTCCTGCACTGCCCTGGGTGCCTGCAGAGCTGCTCCTCTCACATGTTCTCATTCCTGCAGGATTTTTTTGTCCCTTCATAACTCTTTTGTCCCAGAAGTGCTTCCACTGTGGTTGATGGGCTCAGCCTTGGCCAGCGGCGGGTCCATCCTGGAGCCAGCTGGGATTGGTTCAGTCGGGCATGGGGGAAGCTTCCAGCATCTTCTCAGAGAAGCCACTTCTGTAGCCCCCACACTGCCAAACCCTTTCTAGGCTAGCCCAGCACAGGTACCTCAGTGAGACAGCATCAACGCTGAGGCTGGGGAGAGTTTCTGCTGCTCTTGCCTCCGAGCCAGACAGACAGTCTGGCCCTGCCGCAAGACAAAGGTGCCCCGGCACTAATTTAACATCTTAGTTTCTGGTTAGTTTCCATTACACATAGAACATGTCACAGTTTTCACTTTTTTTTTTTTTTTTTTAAACTTACCGTAGCCTCAAAGTCTGTTTCTGAAGGGTGACTGGATTATTTATTGCTCAGCGCAGTTCTTCGAGGAAATGGAAATGGCATCTGGCCTCCAAATGGAGACCACCTTCCCCCTCCAGGTCTTTAAGAGAACATGACAGTAATTGAGCAATAATGAAATGTTTCAGGAGGAGTGTCGGAAAGTTCAGAGCGGTATGGGGGAGTTATAAATCTGGGCTGGTTTTGGCTTGAGGAAGAAATCCCGCTATAAACTTATTAGCTGCTGACACCGTGCTTCTCTCACCTTGCCCAGGACGCAGAGCTCACCTCAACGCCGTCAACGCTGCCGGTCACTTGCAGCTGCCTCGAGGTGCTGCTGTCTCAGGCACAGCTCTGCCTGCTGGGATCAGTAGCAAGGATCAAGCACACGCTCTGCTGCGTGTGGCAGGCTCCGGCCAGGTCTCCGTGTGTTGATCCTGCTGGGACAAACCTTCTTCCCACTGAGCTGGAGTCTGGGTTGCTCATTCCTGCAACAAGAACCTGGCCCAGACCTTCAGAGGTGCAATTTGTACAGCTCCCCTTTGAAGTAATTTGTCTGAGCAAAATATTGAAGCCTTGGATTCCGTTTTCTTCAGACTGGCTTTTTGGGTACCTAAATGGAGACTTATATCCATCTTCAGGGTCTTTCTTCATTATTTGTGTTGTTTCTAATTTGTGACTCTCAGAAAAGACTGCCCTTTTCCTTTCCTGCTTCAGATGATTGGTGGGTTTAGAAATAAACCTGGAGTTTCAAACTCCAAGCTGGGAATCTTTTAGCACTGGAAAGTGTTTCTGACATGTTAAATTCCACTCTTAGATTTCAGTAAGTTGCCTCCAGATTTCAACCTAAAATCCGGTGACTTGTTTTAGGAAATTCTACAGGCTGTTGCTACCAACAGTGGTGGAAAATGGGCATTTTCAAGTGGTGACTGGTCTCTATTTTACCCTCTTCTCTCAGGGCTGGATGGAGGCGTGTGTTACCATGGTTGGCAGAGCTGTCTGAGCGGTGGGTTTGTGATGGACATCCCGCCCTGAGACCGTGAGGACAGACTTCACCTGAGCAGATACAGCGATCTGCAGCATAGACATCCATATCTGAGATAACTTCAAGGTCTCCATCACCCAGGCAGGGAAACAAGTACATGGAAAATAGGATTGACATGGTAGGAAAGTAGGATTTACATGGTCTGCCTAGCTCAGCTGGAGAGGAGAATGCAAATATTGGATACTCTTACTGGAAAAATTATTTCTGATGCGGTGTGGGAACATCATCAGGCAAGGGTTGTGCCTTGATTAGTTTTTTACATCTATTGTCATTTCTTGATCCAAGTGAATGAGCTTGTAGTGGATGTTGACCAGAGTATTTTTGTTAGCATGTAAAATGGCTGATTAAAACCTACATGCTTGACTGCTTTGCAATCCATCAAATCCATGGTCCTATCAAGGAATGGGACCAGGTCTTCTTGGCAATAGAAGGAAAATAATATGGTGCATCTCTTCCAAACCTGTGCTTGGGGATCCTTCATTCGGGCAGAATAACTTGGAAACATGTCAGGAGTCTAAAAGCATTGGTCTGACTGAAATATCTTTTCGTCCTCTGCCATTGTGAATCCTGTGAACTCCTTTTTCTCCAGTCAGTGGTTAAAAAGTACAGCTAATGTCTTTTGGAGTGAATTGTGGAGGGGCCACACATTTAATTAATCGTGGTTACATATGTCTAAATAAATTTCTGCAAAAAGTGACATTTTTAAGGGGATCTCATGATAAAATTGCTCAGGAGGCAAAGTTAGGGTTTCCCAGTTTCACATTTAATTAACTTAGTCTGACTTTTATAGGGCTTTGTGTTATGCATTTCGGTCTTCAGTAAACAAATAGCAGAAAATTAAAGCAGAGCAACTGCCAATGAACAGTAAATTTAATTGAAAGATAATGAGTTGCCATGGGGTGCCGTAGGGTTCTGCAAAGATAACGTTATTTATCTTGGGAAAGCTCCACTTGCATTTGTCAGGACATGAGATATATATATATATATATGAGTGGAACAAAAGGGAAAAATACGACATCAGATAGGAAAGGGCTAAGGCCATATTCCTCATGCTGAACCTGGGGCTGGAGTTTGGGGGAGTGAAACACTGATTTCCTGCGCTCTGTGGCAGCTCAGAGCGATTCCCATCCGCTAAGTGAAATGTGCTGCCAGGGAGAGAAGTGCCTGGAATTCCTAAGGTCCAGGTGAGGCAGGAAGGAAGATGAACATCAGCATCACAGGAGGGGAGGAACGTGTGAGATGGTCTCGGTTCTAACAGTGAAACAAAAACCTGGACCTGAATCCCTCTGCTTTTCACATCTGTTTCGAGGGAAACTGAGGAGCCCTCCAATAAAGGTGCTGGGTTGAGGTGGCAATAGGATGTCCTAATTTTGGGTTAAAAAGACACATTTGTACCCGTGGGCTTGTTCCTCGCTGTGAAACACTTGAAATTCAGAGTGATTGAGCAGCTGGGCTGCGAGCAGCAGGAGCAGTTTGAACTCGTTCACTGTCAGTGCTCCTCCCGCTGGCAGGGCGAGCGGAGTTACTCTGGATTTTCAGTGGAGTTACTCTGAATTTTCAGCTGAGTTACTCCGGATTTTCAGCGGAGTTACTCCAGATTTTCAGCCGAATTACTCCGGATTTTCAGCAGTTACTCCAGATTTTCAGTGGAGTTACTCCGGATTTTCAGCGGAGTTACTCTGGATTTTCAGCAGGGTTACTCCAAATTTTCAGCAGAGTTACTCTGGATTTTCAGTGGAGTTACCCCAGATTTTCAGCGGAGTTACTCCGGATTTTCAGCTGAGTTACCCCAGATTTTCAGCGGTGTTACCCCAGATTTTCAGCCAAGTTACTCCAGATTGTCAGTGGAGCAGCAGATCCCAAGCACCAGGGTTCTGCCTGCGGGAGAAGGGGGTGTCCCGGGCATCCCACTTAGCTGGATGAGCCCCCTCTCGCCCCGCACACCTTTCTTTGTCTGCACACGTGTGAGATGTGACGTGCAGCAGCTCCTTTTTCTCAACATCTGGTTTCCAAGCCCATCGCTTCCCAGCACTTCCCGCTATGTGGCAAAACCCACCTTATTTACAGCCTTCCCATGTGGAGGGCTCACCAGACCCCAAATTTGGCTGACATTTGCAGGTTCCTGCTTTTCATTTCAACCCATTCTTGCTTTATTTTTAGCCGTTACAAAATGACACGTTTCCATCTTTTAGGTAATGAGATGCTTTCCACTTAATTCAATCACTAGTTAATTTGATCCTCTATTTAATTTGTTCCAAACGTCTGGAAGCAAAGTTCCGTGTCTTAAGTATATGTATATATTACATATATAGCTTCCACCCTTTGCTCTGATCATTCTCCTTCCTCTAAACAAGCCTTATAATTCAATCTTAGGCTACTGAAATTTGCCATTTAATTAATAAGAAAAGCCCAAATCAAAGCAAGCTAGGAGGAAAAGAAGAGGTTTAAGGAATGAATCCTGGTCGTAAAAGATGATTGTGACTTAAAGCTGCATCATGGACTACCTGCTGTTGGCTGATAGCTCTGCTATGGGCTATCAGATCCATGACAGTGAATTAACGGGAGCAAAATCTTTCAGGAAAATGTTAAGAATAAATGTGAACAGCCACTTGGTGGAACATAAACCCAAAAATATGGTGTAGCAAAGTTTTATCTGTCACCCCAAGCCTGTGGAACTCAGAAATCAGATGGTGAGGGGATAACACTGCTGCAGTCTGTGCTAAATCTGTGTTGTCTTCAGCGCTGTCAGGAGCACCCACCAGCACTCCATAAAGCTTTCACTTCCATCCCCAACAGACCCCTGAAAAACCCTCGCCCCCCTTGCTGTAATCAAGCATTCACCTCAGCCCTCAGCCTCGGTGCTGACTTTTCTGGCTTTAGGATCAACAGATCAGCCCGTCTGAGTGTCACACCTGGCTGGTGTTTGGGACCAAGGAAGAGATGCTCAGCCCATCTCCCTGGCCACAAGATGAGCAGTTTCCCATCTGTGGCTCCTGTGATTACCTGATGGGCTGTGCAAAGGCCAGGGAGACCAGACACAGTGGGAGCCTGGGGCTTTCCAGCCCTTGGGCCAGGTGGGTTTGTGCCATGGGGTGCATTTTCACACGTCCCCGCTTGGAGCACCAGGATGCAGGAATCCTTTCAATGCATCCCCACGTTAGTCTGCCGGGAAGCCGCCAAAAATCTCACCATGGAACTGCCTCATTTTCACAGTGCCTTTGTGGGAGCACTGGGTGTGTGCCTGGTGTGAGCTTGGCTGTGTTTCCCAGCCTGATCCGTCACAAGTGTCGGGATGCCCCTGCAGGGTGCCAGCTTGCACAGTGCTGGGGATGGAGGAGGCAATGCCCTTGGGAGATGCATTCCAAGGGCAGGGAGCCCAGCTTTTGTCTATTCTCCTTTGGGAGGTGAAGACAAATGAAAGCCAAGCCAGGCAGCAGCTCCATAAGTTCCAGGAGCTGTGCCCTCCCCGTCTCTCTGCTGTGGGACCATGAGTGGGCTCTTTGTGAGGAGGCACAAAGGTCGTGTGAGGTCTCTTGGTGGTTTTCAAGGCTGGGAAAGACCCGTGGGTATGGCTGTAGCAGGGTTTCTTGTCCAGATGCTGCTACTGCTGGCAAAAGTGTCTCCCTGCACACGGTTTTGGGTAGCTTTCCTCTGCCCTCGGTCGTGCCCAGCTGTGGCTGGAGTCCGTGCCATGGAGGAGAACCTGCAGCGGGGCAGGAAGGGCTGGAATGCTTCAGGGATGATGGCAGTGCTAGGACAGGGGGAATTGGAGGTTCCAACTGAGAGGAAACCACCCAAACGCCGAGGGGGAAGCGGAGAGGTAACAAACCCACGACCTGCTCAGCGAGCAGCGGGATGGGTTGGCTGGGATTCAGTTCCCCCACGAGATGGAGACAGCGCTGCTGGTTTTGGTTACTTTCCCACTGTGGTGTAGCAACAATTTGTCTTAATAAATTTTGGGGGATAAAGCAAGAGGACAGAGCTCTCGAAGGGGAATGAGGGCTTTTTTGGGAACCATGGGATGAATTATTAACAAAGAGATCGTGTTGTTATTGCTTACTATTGGTTCGTGACCTGGGCTTCACAGCCATTCGTGGCCTTGCGTGCCCCAAACTCTGAGCTGATGCCTTCTGATTTCCATGGACCGGTTTCTTTTATGATATCTCATTTTGTGCCATGGGGACCTGTTGCTGTGCCAGTGCTTGGAGGTGAGCTGAGCCTCTCACCGAGCAGCCACCTGGGGCAGCATGCTGATAGCATGAGCATCAGCACAAGGAAACTGCTGATAGAAGAAGCTTATTTCCTCCTTCACAGAAATAAAAACATTATTTATGCTGCTTTCAGCTCTGTTGCTGCTTTTCTGAAGCAAAATGCTTCAGCCTTCCTCCTGTACCACTGTCCCCATGGATGGGATGATAGCATCAGGACAGGTCAGGATGTCCTTGAAAGTTCAGTCTCAAGAGCACAGACCACAATGACTGGGCAAGAGGGAATGGCTTCAAACTGAAAGAGAGTAGATTTAGATTAGATGTTAGGAAGAAATTTTTCCCTGTGAGGGTGGTGAGGCCCTGGCATAGGTTGCTGAAGAAGAAGCTGTGGCTTCCCCACCCCTGGAAGTGTCCAAGGCCAGGATGGATGAGGTTTGGAGCACCCTGGGATAGTGGAAGGTGTCCCTGCCCATGGCAGGGGGTGGAACAAGGTGATCTTTATTGTCCCTTTCAACCCAAACCATTCCATGAGTCTGTGATAACTCCTGCCACTGCCCTCCTCGGTGGTCTTGGTCATGTCACTTGGTCAGCGTGGTGTGGGGCTGCTTTTTGTTGTGCCATGCACACACAAGCCTGGGGAAGTTTTGTTCTGGATATTGTAATGCAGCTGGCAGGAGACTGGGCTTTGCTGGGTGCTTTGCATGATGCACCTCAATATAACAAATAACTGGAGAGGCGTAAGATCAACGTCAGAGACTGCCAGCAGTGAAGGGAATTGTGCTAGAAATGCACGTGGATACCAGCACCTCAGGGCCTTGATTTACAGCAGTGTCTGGTTGCAGTACCGACAAGCAGGCTCTCATGCTGGCCTGTCTCTACCTCAGCTTAGGTAAGTTTGTTTTTTGCAAACACGTGCTCCCAAGTGTCACAAAGGAGCTGCCACTCTGCTGACCTGCTCATGCAGCTGCCCTTGCAGGAGATTGGACACCCCAGTGTGGTCCAGGGACTCACTCTGGACCCAGCATCACCCCACGGGGCTCTCCACCACAAATTCAGGAGGTGCAGGGAGAGACCCGTCATACTCCGAGAGAGGGACCCTCTCTCCTGTCATCTCTCCTGTCTTCCAGGCCTGCCTTGTCTGCTTTCACCTGCATCCAAATCTCCCTCCTCTTCCCACCCTGGCGGAAAGCAAACCTAATAGAAAATGCAGTGCTAATGATCATGACCCCACAACTATTTTATTTCCAATTGGCAGCTCATGCAAGCAGCCCTATTTTCTGTTCTAATAGGAAGCTTTATGATGTACCAAATTGCCCCGTAACAGCCTGTGCTGAGTTGCCTCCTGAAAGGTAAATGAGTTTGAAATTTTATGGCCAGTTACTAAGACTTCTTTGCCTATTCCATAAAAGGGAGAGGGGGGGTGCATTAAAGGGACCCTCAGGTTGCAAAATGAAGCTGCTGGGAGCCAGATGGTGCCTTTGGAGGGCTCCAGGTGGGAGCAGTGCTGGTCACAGCTGCCTGGTCTTGGCTGGTGGCTGCGTCCCCTTCTCGTGCTGGCTGTCACCTCCCCGGTGGACAGACCTGCACCTGAGGACTCACCTAATGAGTGCTGATGAGTGGAAACACAGGCTGGCTGTGCAAGGCCAGCGAACATCCTTTTGCAGTGATAGCTGTGCAGTTCCTGAGACAGATCTCCTGGCAGGGAGCTGGAGTGGAGCAGAGCCCTGCGTGCCCAGCGATGACTTCGCCCACTCTGAACTCGTCTCTTGCCTTAGTCCTTTACACCTACCAACACCCTGCTTTGCTTTCTTTTAAAGCTGTCTGCTTATTATACGTGGGTGAAGTCTGGTCATGCTGTACTCTTTATTAGTCCAAAACTGAGGTCAGGCAGGTTGGATTTCTTTCCCGAGTGCTTTTATAATATTTGTGTTAGCTGGGCAGCTAAGTGCTGTCAGATGTAGCGTCAATGGAGCTTGCTGCTGTTGAAATTTTTATGGTTTCATGCATTTTACAGCATCACCTGTCAGACTCCAGCAATCATGATGTCACCTGTAGTGGAATATATAAATTTGAACAGAGCAGACTGGAGCTAGGGGAGTTCTTCGGTAATCTGGGCTCCTTTCTCCCCTCCTCCTCCAGTGGGGAGACTGGGAGGTCTTAAGACACGGCAGAAGAAAAGGAGCAGACCTCTCCTGCCACGGGTGTTCTGCATGATCTGGGCAAAATCACTGCCTTCACTCCACCTGTGGTTTCCCTGCTGCCTCTTTGCTTTGCTGGCTGTGTCTCTGGGGATGTGGCCTCCTGTATTCATCCCGAGATGGGTGAAAGGCTCAGTCAGGGCTGGGGAGGCTCCAGCGGCTGTGCTGAAGGCTGGTGCCCTGTGTGTGAGATGGAGAAGCAGGACTTCTCCATGGGGCTGGCAGGGAAGGACGGACGGACGGACGGATGGATGGATGGATGGATGGAAGGATGGATGGTGGGATGGATGGATGGATGGATGGATGGATGGATGGATGGATGGATGGAAGGAAGGATGGCTTTCCTGGGCAAGTGTTTAAACACTCCTGATGGAACCAGGAGGTGGGACTTTCTGTGTGAATAAGCCCAGCCTGCACGTTGGTACCCTCTGATGGTGTGCTCATGGTCTGACCATGCCCAGCTCTCCCGTCCCAGGCAGTGTTTGGTCTCAGCCCAATTTCAATGTCATTGCAGCTTGGATTTACCATTTACAGCAGTGGTACTCAGTGAGATTCGGTGAAGGGAGCGTGACGAGTGTGAGTTGGTCAGAGCCCAGCAGAGGTGTGAGCTGCATGGTGGAGGGAGGGAGGACACGTTCTGCTCGTGGTGTTGGGCACTGGGATGGGTCATATCCTCAGGTTGCCCATGGTCTTCACTCTCCATGGGAAGAGGGGTTCAGAGATGCATGAAAAGACTCAACCACAGGTCAAGCAGCAGCTCTGCTCCGCATTTTTAGAAGCACGAAAATGATTTGTGTTTTATCCTGGCTCTCCTTGCTCAGTACAAACTCCCTGCAAACACTCCCTTAATTGCATATCAAACCAGCAATAAGATGGGGCTTAGCAGCCCTAGATGAAGACATGGAGCCCTACTGCTGAGCTCTAAACCCTCAGTAAAAATGGCTTAAGAACAGACTGATTGGGTTTTAAGAGCTCTGTAACTGATACACATCTTACGGTATCGTTAGGCCTCAATAAATCTGTTTCTAATAATCACTGTTTACTGAGGTTTCGCAGCTATGCCAGAGGTACGTATCTGTTACCTTGTGGGCCAGCCTCAATAAATGTGTTTTTAATAATCAATTGGTACTTCGATAACAAACAATAATTGCTTTATTATATATGAATTTGAACAAGTTCTGCGTTTCGGTTGTGCTGAAATCACTGCCTATTTCTATTTTTTCTTACTCTGAAGGAGGTTTTACTGACCAGCTATTGGTACTAGTGTGTGCCAAACATTACTGCTCCTTGTGAGGCATTGCTGACTTCACCTGATTTATAAGTCACAGAAATATTTCAGTGCTTTTTTTCTGCCCCAAACTAAGCAATCTGTCAGTAGCTTCCCTGCAATCTTTGCAGGAGGAATGCTGCAGTCCCTCTTATGGATCATTAACTGGAAATGAACTTGGGGCCTTCAGATGTGAACACACCGCCTGCTGCCATACGACCCAGCAAGCCAACACTTTTAGTTGACAGTACAAGTAATAGAGGAACGTGACTCTAATCTTTTACACCTACCAACCCAGTAACTGAAGAGGAAAGTTGATTTCTTGCAGTGCCATTGAAGAAGATTAGTTTTTTCCAGTGTCTCAACTCAGGTCTTCAGAGCCTGGTGCTCCACTGGCTCAGACATCTCTGCTCACCTGCCCTAACTGCCCTCCCTGTGGCCGGTGTTGCTCTCTAAGAGCTCAGCAGGACTGGAGAGGGCTGTAGGGATGTCCTGTGCCTTGCTGGCCACTCCACTCTGCTCCCCAAACTGTGGTGCTCTGTGGAGAAGAGGATTTTGGTTTAGAAATGTGAGGCTTGTCTCCTTCCCATCAGTATCTAAGGCAACTTTTCTTTCCAGGGCTGCAGCAGGATTCTGCAGAGTGTGGTGAGTTACCTCTGCACTTTGAGGGGCCAGTGCTGGACAGGAGGTGAGGATTCACATCACCCTACCCAAACACCCACTTACATCGTCTTGCATCTTAAATCTTCTCCAATCTGAGATCTTTACAGCCTTGTGTACCACCCTGTTTGGAAACATCACGCACTCCCAAGGCACAGCAGCTGGTTGTTCCTGTACCTGCACGGCAGAGAAACAGGCACTGCTCCTTCAGCACCTTCTACCTTGATTTCACTCGAGCAAAGCTTTGAATCCCAGTCCCATCCCCACCTCCTCAAACGTCCTTTGAGTGTCGGGTCGCACCACACTCCTCTCCCTGAAACGGGCGAGCCTTCTCCAGTCTCCAGCCACCTGCCCAGGGCTGGTAGCTGCTCTGGGGTGGGATGAGTGTTTATCCACCCCGCACAGCTCACCCCAGGGGGCGAGGGAGGAAGCGGGGTGCCGGCACAGCCCCGCGGGTGCCGGATGCCTTTGAGCAGCGGGAGCCGTGTGCGCGCGCCCGCGTCCCTCGCGTACGGCCGGTGTCACATCCAATTAAGGCACTTCAAGCCATAACGGGAGCAGAGTTCGATGTCTCTAATTAGTCTGGTCAAAGGCGGGAGTTCCCTTCTGCTGGGTGAGTCTGCTCCCGTGACAAGAAGATTAGTGGCCGCAGCTTGTGATTGTCGAGCTCAGGGTTTTCCACCCCACTTTAAGTCACTTGCAATTTTCTGTTCCTTGTGGGGGTGGTTTGGAAGGGCTGGTTTCGTTCCAGGAGGGCAGGGGTCAAAGCGTTTTGGTGAAAGGCAGGGAACCCTGTCCCTGGTGCCTGTTTGCTCACTCCTGGACTACCTCTGCACTAGTGAATTTTACATCCATCTGGACGTAACAGGGAGCCTAGGAGGGCACCAGGAGCTCCCTG
Source organism: Machaerirhynchus nigripectus (assembly GCA_013397975.1). NCBI lineage: Eukaryota > Metazoa > Chordata > Aves > Passeriformes > Dicruridae > Machaerirhynchus > Machaerirhynchus nigripectus. The sequence goes on from VZRQ01001299.1 coordinate 89,148, forward strand.
GGGAGTGTTAGCACTGGTGGTGGTGTCTGGTGGACATCAGCTGGCCCATAGTGCTGAGAGGTGCAGCATTCAGCACACTGAGGGGTACAAATCATTGAATCACAAAACAGTTTGGGTTGGAAGGGACCTTAAAGATCATTTTGTTCCAAAACCCTTGCCATGGGCAGAGACACTGGGTTGTTCCAAGCCCCATCCAACCTAGCCTTGACCCTGAGAAGAGGTGTGTCACCTCCCTGCAGCTGTCTGCAGGAGGGTTCCTGCTGGCAAAGCTGCTGGCAGAGGGTTGTCTTTGAGCAGTCCCATGTTGCCATTTGCCTCTGCTCCTGGTAAATCCTGTTCAACCAGCTCTCTGTCTTCAGGGAACTGGGAGCATGGGAATGGGGAAGTGTGCCCTGGGCTTCATTCTGAGCTGAGATGGAGCAGGAGGATTTGGAGAAGTCCTTTCCTGTAGCCCACAGAGCTGTATGAGTCCCCCTTCATCTCTCCACACATGCAGTGGCTGTTCCAGCTGCTCCACTAATGGCTTTTTAACCCCAGACGTAAATTTAGGAACCCCTCGGTCCTGTGTCACTCTGCTCTGTCCCAGTCACAAAAATCAGCAAATTATTCAGGGCTTTTCAGACCATCAGAAAGCCATCTGCAGTTCCTCCCCTCTCCCATGCTGCTTGAGGCCGGGTGCCCTGCCACCAGCTTGGTTAAATAATGGTGGTGATGTTGTGAAGGGGCTGAGGTGGGGTGTCGATAGCCAGACCTGGGATGGAGGAAGGGTTGCACCTGGTTTAAGGCCCATCTCAGCCCTGTGTCCTCAGCAGTGCTGCTCAAGGACACCAGCACTGTTCAGAAGTCAGCTCCAGAGCAGTTGTCAAAAGCCCCCAGACCTGCACCACTGAGGTGAGGTGGCACTCAGAGAGTCAAGTGGGTCACAGTCTGTGAGGCAGAAAAATCCGGGAAAGGTTTGCTGGCAGAGCCCAGCTTACGTTTTCACTTCGCAGGTATTCAAAACCAAGGAGTTTCTGTGACACTCTGAGAGAAAAACGATCATTTTCTGACAAACCCTGATGGAAATTGCCAGCTAACTCTAAACCCAGGCTTGCCTTTCATGCAGAGCCCTTTTTCCCCAGCCTGTCTGCCCCCTTGGCTGTGCCCAGCCAGCAGCCTGCAGGATGCTGAGCGCTGAAGCTGAGGAGCTGTTAGCGGTCGGGGCGCCCTGAGTGCCAGGAGCAGATGCAATAAAGGGCTGCTCCTTTCCACTTGAAATGCCTTTGCCAGGCGGCCAACGCTGTAAATTCATTCTGACTGTTTAAAAAGACCTTTTAAAGCTTTTGAATGGTTTCTGGCTCATTCTGGAGCAATAAAACCATAGTGCCTGGGAGTCAGACGTTCAGGACCTTAGCGAGTAACTGAACACAAGATACTTGGGAGCGTTGTGAAGTGCTTAGGAACAAGATAATTATACTGGCCCTTCTCCCGTTGTTTGCCTGCTCATAATCACTGTCCCGGGCTCTGTCTGGTGGCGTTTGGGATTACTGTGGAACAAAGAAATAGGGCAGGGGTTTGCAAAATGGGAATCCCACCTGCTGGGGGGTGGTGGAACAACTGTGTGAAGAAAACAGGGAAAGAAGGGAAGTGAGGTGGTGAATTTTCCTTCTTGTCCTGCTGCACAGGACTCACAAAGGAGATCAAACATGGCTTGTCTTGCCCGGTTGTGTAAAGGCAGATCTCGCCCTTGTACACAGGAACCTGTGACAGTTTTGGGCTCCAAATCCTGATTCTCTTGACCTGGGAGTGGTGCTTGTTCCCTGAGCAATTCAGCCACGAGACCCCGAGGAAAGAAGAGCTCAGCAGCTCCGGTGAGAGATTGCAAGGCTCAGTTGAGGCTCCACAGCATGGTTCTGCCTTTCCCTGGCACCCCTCACCCTGGGAGCTCTGGTGACAGGCTGGCGGTCACAGAGGTCATTGGGCTGTCCTGCTGGGGGGTGATTTTCCTCCAAGTGCAAGCCTGCCATGGGACCCAGCTTGCCAGATGGCTCCCTGGCATCCGATCAGGGCTTTTCCATGCAGCGGGGAAGAATGTGGTTGTGAAGGCTGATAAATGGTCTGTGAAGATTGGTCTGGTACCGTTTTGGTCTTCTGGGAATGAGGACCTCGTTGCAGATCAAATGTCTGATCTTTAAACTGGCATAAATCAGCATAACTCTACCAAAGTTAATGGAGTTGTGCTGATTTACACCAGCTGAATTTATACGGTCAAAAATCGTTCATTTGCTCTGTCTCTTCTCCATTTTTCCTCCCTCCTTGGATTAGAAATGAAGTCTATAAAGCTAATATGGTCCCTGCAGCAGCATAACTTCCACAGAGTGTTTGCTTGAAGAGGTTAAAAGCCCTATAAACTGCTTTACATTCTCTAATAATAAAATGCAGATGCAAAGGGGAAGGATTTGATGGTCAATTAATACAGAAACCATCCAGTGCTTTGCATAGATCCTGCTCCTTGGCTTTGAAATACTATGCCCAATTAAAACCTTACCCAGAACTGTACCGAGATTAAAAAAGTAATAATAATCTGCAGCACTCTAGGTAGCATGCTGCAGTTTTCAGGGTGCCTCTGAGCTATGCCTCATAAACTCTTGGATAAGATTTGTCTGGGTGTTTCCAACTGCAACTGCTCCTAGAGAAAAGCTGCGAAGCAGCATTCAGCAGGCGAAGCTGGAGAGAGGGTTATTTTATGGAGGGAAAGAGGAGGGGGTGAGGAAAGTGTTGACAATCCCTCGTGCATTCTTCTGAAAGGAAAAGAAAATGATAGTTCCTGTAAACATTCTGCCCTTCAGCTGGGTTATCCAGAGGGTGCTGGGCTGGCCAGTTCCCCCAGAGTGGCTCTGGTTTTGGGATGGAGTGGGCTGACACAGCCTCAGCATATCCCTTACTTTGCAGCTGGGTTGAGCATCACTTGCTCCAGCTCTCAGGGATGATGGCATTGGTGACTTGTCAGGGTGTCCCTGCATGTGATGGCCACTCCAGAGGGACACTGCAGTCTATCCACAGACATGTGGAGCAGCAAGGTGGATGGCATCTGGATTTGACAGCCCAGAGGGCAGAATGAAAGCCCTTCTCTCCCAGCAGTCCACACCAGAAGCAAGAGCTGAAAGGGCAAAGGGCAGTTCGGGCAGCGAGGAGCACCCACAGTAATTAATCAGCCTACCCTTCCTGGCTCCAGAGTTTCCCGCTGGCAAAAGACACCAATATGGAAACACATCACCTTGTTTTAATGTCCCCAGTAATTTACTTGTTGTACAGTGTGACAAAAAGGAGGAAGAATAGAGTTCTGCATCCCTGTGGTACCTGGAGACACTCCCTTCAGGACTGAGCCTAAGCACACGGGCTGCCTCAGCCAGAGAGATCTTCTCCTGGGCTGCCAGGTTGTCTGGGGTCTGCTCCTTGGTCAGCTCTTGCTGGCTGGTGGATTTCCTCTGCATCAGTCAGGCAGAAGGGATGGGCATCAGATCACTGATCTTAACCACCAGAAACTTGGGTAGCTCATACAGCTCTTTGTTTATTGGCCCGAGTGCTCGGTGTTCACAGAACACCTCTTCAAGGAAAATCAGTGCATCCAGTAGCCGAGATCCAAGGAAGGCCAGTGCCTCTCTGGTCAGCGTGTCCTTTGATGTGCACAGAGCAAACTGGTAACCGAGCACAACCAGAGGCCTGGGCAGATGGGAGTGGTGGTGGTGGATTCCCCTGGGCCTGAACAGGAGGCATGGCAGCTCCATCTGTGAGGCATCCAAACCCTGATGGCAGCCCAGCACGTCTTGCTATTCTCTCTCTGCCTCTTTTCCTCCTTTCACGGTTTTGGGAAAAAGACTGAAATGCACAACTCTTTAAAAAGAGTCATCAGAGCAACTAATAGAGAGAACAAACCTGTCTCAGATGGCCCGGAGCCTGCTGGGGATGGGGAGTCTTCCAGGTGGGCCTTCAAGCTCAGTTTAGATTGAAGTGATGTGTTTCTGTCTGGGCTCATGCACCTTCCTCAGCCCCCTGGTTTTAGTTCCAACTGCGAAAATCTCAGACCAGACTGCCAAGGTCAACGGGAATTGCCCAGGGCTGGGATACCAAAACTCAGTGAATGGAGCATGATATGAAAGCATAACGGGGCTGATTTCTGGATTGCAGAAAGGCCTCTCCACACTGTTTTGACAGCATAAAGGGTCATTTACAACTATTTTAAGCCACGTAAAAGCCTGATCCTCATTTACACATGTTGAAAAGAAAATATAATATGTACCACAACTAAACCCCTTCCTACTGCCGAAGTGATGGAAAGAGACTTTAGTGTAAATAAGGCTCAGGCCTGTTTTCAGTTCCAGCACAACGAACGTGCCAGTGCAGGAGCAGGAAAGATGCCAAGAGTATTTATTTTGGCCCGGCTGGGTGTTTCCTCAGTTTTCTGTCTGCAGAAGAAAGCGAAGGCACACATTTTGGCTCTGCCTTCCACAAGACTCACCAGAAGTGTCACTTCCCCCCTCCCAGTCAGAGACCAAGGACGTGTCCTGAGGGCCCACAGAGGATGCTCTTGTTGGGCAGGACCTGGGGCAGCTGAATGAGCACTTTTGTGGCCAGGGTTGCGAGTTCTCCATCTCCGGCTGCCGAGCTGCCCCCAAGGATCGGCAGCAACTTAAACCAGGCAGAAATCGAGAATGCACAAGCTGACAAACCCTGTTTGTGTCAACTAAAGAAAGCCAGTGCTCTGCTGGCTGCCGGAAATGGGCTCCAGACCTTCTCCTCAGGTGGAGGAGACGAGGAGTAACTGCTCAAAGACGTGAGTAGTTCCCTAAACAGGACGATGGTGACAATTACAGGCTGATAGGGGCTCAGTGTTTGCATCTCCTCAAGCAGGCAGACTCTAAACCCTATCAGAGCCTGGGAGAGCACCGTTCTTCCCCGAGAACATCGGAGGGGACTGTGATTTATCATGGGGCACGGGGGCAAGTGGCTGATCCTCCAGAGGCTCAGTAACACAGACCATCTGCACGCCGACTGCGATGCAGCTTCTCCCCACCCTTTTTTTCTCTCTATGTAGGACAAGGAGCGGCCAAGATCTGAAGGGACGTGCAATTTTAAGCAGGGCTGACGTGCCTCTGTGCCAGCGTGGGACGGATTAGAATTAGTTTTTGCTAATTTGCTCCACATGGAGCTTTCAGTTTGAATTCTGTCTCCTGAATCAACAGGCAGACCACCCTCTTGGTGTCCTGACTGCTGCGTTTCCTCACAGTTGTGAGGGAAGAATTTCTCATCCGTCCTGTTTTTCCTGTGGCTCAGGCAACATCATACCCACTGCTCCAAGGAAAGGAGTGTGGGTATTCAGCTGCCTCAGACCCCACAGCTGATCCAAACTTGGGCAATCATTTCAGGAAACAGTCAGCTCTGAACTGTGGGAGCAGGAAGGATGCGCAGACCAGTGATTATAACTTCCTGAATTTCTTTTTGTTTCTGCATGAATCCCAGATTGTCCTGGTCAGGAGGCAATTCTTAGCAGTCTTGCTGCTCTTCTTAGCAGAGAACCCAAAATAAGTCTTGCCAGAAAACACTGGGGTCTCTGACTTTTTTTGCAAGTGCTCAAGAAACCAGCTTGTGTGCGTTTTCTTCCTTCTCAGGATGTGGTGACACCCTGTGTGCCTTCGCATGGTGGTTTCAATCTCTCTGTGGTTAGGTTACCACCTGAAAAATGAGATTACTTTCATACCAATCCCTCTCATGTCCACAGCAACCTGGGTAAATTGTAGCTGCATAATTTCTCAGCAGAGATCTGGACATTTCCAGCAGCTTCTCAGTCATTAAGAAGCTGTTTCCTTGGAGCCATAACTATTCCTGAAAACATACTGAGGTTTTGGAGTACTTCTAGGAGCCCTGCAGATGTTCAGGAGCCCCGTATGAACATCAGGCATCAAAGCTCTTGAACCAAAGATTTGCTTCCCATAACTCGAATCAGAATGGGGCTGAATGTCTTACCAGTGCTTCTGCAAGGGTTTTATAAAAGCTGTCCACAATTTACTGCCTCTTTTCAGCCACAACAGAGTGTCTCTAATGGTTCCAACTCAAACGGTTTCGTTTTGTCATTCCCAAGCTGCCAAAATTGTCTTGGTTATTTCAAAGCAGGTGTCTTAGAATTTAATTTCTGCATTTAATTTCTCAAAAGCTTTTCTCACAGTCCCCAAATGAAACTGGAAAAATTAGTGAAATATTTTATTTGCTGTCTAAGCACTTTTAAAATTTGCTTTTACTTCGAGTGGGGTGAATTGATCTTTGTGCCTTTCAGTTCAGGGCAACAGCAGCAAGGGAATAATTTACTCACCTACTTCTGGGGTTTACCTCTTTCCCAAGGGCAGCAGAAAGTCAGTCCAGCTTTTACCTCTGTCTGCCCTTCCTCTTAATTTTTATTACACACTCTTGAAGTCAGCCATATAGACTTTTTCAGTGAGGGGGTGTCCAAGCCTGGGTGTTTATTGCTCCTCCATCCAGACTGGCAGCAGGTGCTCCTGTTCCATGGGCCCAGCACGGAGGTGTCTTGGCAGGTGACTCTTTTTCCTGCCTGCTGGAAATAAAATGAAATGAAAACGTACCTCTCACTTTGTCCCGCGTCACGTGCAAGAGGTGGGAATGCTCCTTGGGCAGGGAAAGGAAGAGGGCAGGTGTGCTGTGGAGCTCTGATCCATAGTGCAGGGCGCGTTCTGGAGGGCTCTGAGAGCACAGCTCTGTTGGATGAAGGCGGGGAGAGAGCCCAGTCCTGGCAGGCTGGGGAGGGCTCTCGCTGGGAGTGCAGGAAGCTGATCAAACCCACGTTTCCCCAGGATGTCCTGCTCTTCTCAGGCTTCTTGTGAGGAGCACCTTCGGAGGCACTGCTGGAGATGTTCCCAGGAGCGTTTGGCTGAGCTGGCCTCTGTGTTTCACCTGACCTTGTTACTCTGGGTTTACTCACGGTGTCACCTTGCTGAGGGTGCTGCCAGCAAAGGGCAGGCTGCTCCAGGGCTGTGGGCTGCTCTGCAGAGGGGAAGGACACATCACAGGCAGGCATTGATGGCGTTGAAGCATCCCAAGTCCTGTCCGTAGCACTGCCACTGGCTGTCCACCTAAACTTGCTCTGCTTTCCTTCTCCATCTGTAACTGAGCAGTCTGATGCTTCTGTTTGTTTGTGTTTTACGGCACAAAAAAGCTCATGCAAGCTGGAAAGGCTTTGCCATTATTTCCCAAACACAGAAATATGTGTCTGCGATGTGGTGCTTTTTAGAACAGCATCCACTCAGACGGTGGAGAATTCATCACAGCCTAGGGTGAGTAATTCCAATGGCTCATTACTCTTTCAGTTACAAACTGGCACTTTCTTTGCAGTCTGATTTTGTCTAATTTTGGTTCCAGCCACTGGATATTGATACGGCTTTGTTAGATTAAAGAGTTCTGTTATAAGAGATTTCTTTAGTAACTGCTCTTCATTGTTAATAAGATACTTCTTCCTCTTCTTTTTACAAAGTAAATTATTAAGCACCCCCAGTATCTCAGAATCTCAGTGTGAGCAGCCCAGCTCCACCCCACAGCCCTCAATCCATACCTTCAGTTTCCTCCTGAATTCCTGCTTGGATACTGCTTGGCTGCCCAACGAGCCCATCCTGCCATTTGAGACCTCTGTGTGGAACTGGCAGATCTGCCCCATCTGCACGGGCACTAGGTGCAGCTCTCTGCATTGGGGCACCTGAATCAAGCCCTCAAATTCCAGAAAAAAGCACATGAGGTCCATCTCCCCCAGCCTGAACCACTGACAGGTGTAGTTCACCTCCTTTCCTGAGGACATCTTGCTCAAGGTTCCTCAGTGGTTTCCCAGTAACTAAGCCAGCACTGATTAAGGTGCCAGTGTCCAGAAGGTGACTGTGGTGATACATCTGCTCTGGTTGTGGAGCCACTGGTACGACTGAGAGCTCTGGGCCCCTGCCAGCTTTATCTCTGTGGGTTTGGGAGGAAGACGTGCTGGTGGCGTAGACCCATGCTCTGCTTTGCTGGTAAAATCCAGCAGAGTTGAACCGTTTGATGCTGATTATTGCGGCCACCAGGACAGAGTGTTGTGTCACCTTCTGCTGTTGGGTAGCTAAGAAATTGTCCCAGTCTTTGTGCTGGGGGACAGGCATTGGCTGGGAATTTTCAAGGACAACTGCCAGCCCTGTTCTCCACCTGCAAGTCTACCTGGGGGGGACCTGAGCAGCACTGCCAGATTTCTCACGGCTCTTCAGAATGCCTAGGCTTGGGATGGCCCCTGTTTTAATGATGTTTTAGAGCTGTATCGTGGCTCTTTGTGGTGTAATTTGGGTTTATGTACAGTGACTGATCATGTGCCAGCAGTCTTATTATGGACAACAAATCTCACTCAATCTACAGCAGAGACCAAACAGCCATTGTTGAGCCTCAGTGCTTGGAACAGCGTTGGATGACTCCAGGCATGCCAGATGGGATGTACCACCCTCCCTCTGCTCTGGGTGAGTAATCAGCACGTGGATGGGCTGCAGATTCCCTCACCAGTTGTGCTGGGTAGGAGCTTGTTTCAGGCCCAGCTACAGAGTTGTGCTGTCTGGAATGGTTTGAGCACGGGAGGCTTTTGCAGAGTCGACCAAGGTGGGACTGGACGTGAAGTCCTTGCTGTCAGAGTGCAGCAGCAGAGCAGAGTGCCTGGCTGTGCCACCAGGCTGTGTTTTCCTCTGTGCCAAATGTGTTTTCAGTTGATCCAGCTGTAGAGAGGTGGTTTGTCCTCCGGGGCCCATGAATCAAAGGCTCCAGATCTCTCCCTGGTGCGCCTCTGATGAACCAGTCTGTCTTCACCACCACAGTCCAAGGCTCAGAAGGATGTTTTGGAGATACTCTGCTTGCAAACCCTCTTTTCAGGAGCAGCCAAGCTCCGCAGAGCACATTTGGTGAGCACACAGCTAAATGAGACGTGAACAGCCTGACCATGGCAGGGTAAAACACACGGATTCATCGCTCAGGTGAGGAGGAAGTGCAGCAGAGCACTGAGAGGGCCCGAAAGAGCAAGCATGAACGTCTATAATCCATGGTGTGAAACCTGTGCTATAAATAACGGGCTGATGGAAACCAGATCTGTTCTGTGTATGTTTGCCATTTCTCCTTCCAAGGCAAGAAACTCGTTTGCAGGGAAAACGCTCATCCACGGCCATGCTTTGGCCTCTGCTCCTTCCCCAAGGCATGTGCTGGTCCCGAGACCTTTAACAGGAAGTTCTGGGCATGACCTGGGAAAGGCATGTGATCCTGTGGAAGATTTCTGGTGGGCCACTACAACGTGTAAGGGTAGGGCAGCATCATTTGTTTGGTAACAGAACTTCCCTCTCTCTCACTTGTTCCTCCCTGCCCCCATTTTACAAATAAAACATTGGGATCCAAACCAACCTGTCTGAGGGCAGAAGATGGCTGTAAAAATAAGTGCTGCTGATATCAACACCCAACAGTATTAATATTTGATATTTTGGTCTCTTCAATCCGCCAGTCAAGTAAAGCAGAGAAGGCAGGGCTTGCCACATACAGTTGTCCTCAGTGCTAAATCCTGCTGTGAGCCCTCAGAGCAAATAAATTCATTTCTCTCTTACCTTGTGTTCATGCAAATCACCACAGCCGTGGAGTTAAGCCCATGTGAGGCCAGGGTGAGCTGGAGGCAGCAGCACCACTGGCTTTGGGGAGCGCAAGGAGGGCTGAACTTTGGCCACCAGTTTTCAGGGAGTTAAGGAGAAGGAAGCATATTCCCTAAGGCAGAGACCCATTTGGAATAAATCTGCTTGCTGGCTGCACTCCTCACTCTGGCAGTCAGCTCATAATGGTTCAGGCTGAGTTCTGCAGCATGGTCAGCTTTAACTAATAAAGATCTTGCGTGGTACCTTGCTGATCTCATTAGATGGAGAGGTGTGTTGTGGTAGTGGTTGCTGGAGGAGGAAAAAGAGGTTTAGCAATTCCAGTTCAAGCCATTTCAGTTTTTTAAAGGTGTGTGTATGTATGTTACACACACATATATATATATGTATATACACATACATAGACAACATAATATGCATTTTTTTACATTCTGCTAGTTGTTTCTGCTTAATTCTTCCACTAAAAATACTGGTACCAGAGGCCCCAAGTGCCAGTCCCCAGGGACTGGCTGCATTCCAGGCTACAGGGAGCTCCAGTGTCATTGCTCGTGGCTGGGTACCAATCCACAGAGGATTCAGGGTTCTTCTTGCACCTTGCTGGCACAGAAACATTCTGACCCTCCCCTCTCAAAGCCCAGCAGTAGCTGCAGTGTGTTAAAACCTGCTGATTTCAGTGCCTTACCCAAAGCTTCATTGCCAGGTTTATCTTCAGTGACATCAGTGGATGCTTCCCCAGCTCTGAACTAGGATTTAAAAATCCCAGGAACTGGGTCAGTAATAATAAATGGCAGCTCTTCCACTTGGAGGGCGAGGCATCGCCCACCCTGCTGAGCCAGACCCCCACAGAAGGGGAGAAAGGGAAAATCCTGGTTCTCTCTCCTGTTTTCTGTTCCCAGACTGCTGTGGCTGGGTGCTGGTGAGTTAGCCCTGAAGTGCTGTGAGGATCCACTGGATTTTGGCACCAGTCCTTGGGACACGTTGGCAGCTTCACTCTACCCTCCTTCCCCGTGGTGGTAATTTGTCAGGGATCCTCTCCGTGGTTCCAAACCAGGCCCTGAACTGAACACAGCATCCTGCCCACCACATTTAGATGCAGTAACTGATGCAAAGAAAGAGGGAAAAATACTGATATTGCTTGATTAATCATCTGGTCAGGGTGGCAGCACGGAGTCTTTGTCACACCTTGTGGTGTTGTTCCTTCCCCTCCCTCGTGTCACAACAAAGGTGTCGTCGTGTTTTGCTGAGTCCTTCCTTGCTTGGGGCCAGTCATTTATCAAAAGAGATTTCCATCTTGGCCTAATAATTCATCTCTTATTGCAGCCCTCACTGCTCCGAGGGGCCCTTTGTTTCCTTCTATCACAGTCTAATTATTTGGTGAAGGGAAATTTCTGACTATCTTGGGGCCAGTGGCCAAGAGCTCAGGAAAACCTGGCTCCCAGGTAGGGATGTGCCTGTGAGAGTGGGAGAGGGGCTCCCAGGGGGTCGGACCCAGATGCTGCTGTGGCAGGGGGAGGTTGTGAGAGCCCAGTGGGCCCAACATGAAACACCAAGTCTCGTTATTTTTGGCTTAACCTTCCCTCTGTGCGTTTGTCACAGCCAAATGCTCCCATGTACATCACGCCCACGCATCTCCCACCCCTTCCTCACACACACAGAGACACTCACATTCTCACACGTTCAATTAAGAAATCCTGTAAATGGAGGGGCTTGGTCTGGTTTTTTGGTTTTGTCTTTTTTTTTTTTCCTCCGTGGAAAACCTGGAACAAAAAGATAGTAAGAATTTTTATTCATACGTTTGTGCCAGTGCTGGGATTCTAGAAAGGAGGGTGAGTGGATGGATGAACAGATAGTAATCACTGTAGCATAATTAATAATAATGACAGAAGGGCATCCTGCTCCTATTAGGAGTACATGCATAGCTTTAATCAGCTCTATCCACCATCCAGCGGGAGACTTGAACTAAATCAATTGCTGATTTCTATCAGAAGGGTTGTTCTGACCAGACAGAAAGAGGGATCCCCTTGGTTCTTTATTAAAAAAAAAAAAGAGGAATTATTAATTTATTATTAATTTATGTATCTTTATCTAAACCAAGACAATTTCTTTGTTTTAGTCAGTGACTCCAGTGCATCTCTGAGGCCATGGAGGATGTCTCAGGGAGTTCCCCAGCTTGCTTTCCCCTGCACGAGCATCCTTTGCTCCTCAATCTCCTGCCTCTTGAGCTCAGTGCAAAGCTCTGAGATGGCCCTGGACAGCCAAGCTGGGGAGAGAACCATTATTTAAGAGCAGCAGGGCTGCCTGCAGCCCCAGTGCCACTGCTGTCTTTGTACCACACTCATTGCTTTATAAAGCATTTTGGAATCACCTGGAGCATGTGAGGTGCACTATAAAATCAAACTCCCTCCCAGTCTGTCTGGCAGCCATTCCCTGACTCTGAAAGCAGCAATAAATTCAGCCAGGCTGGTTATGGCCGCTCTTACCACTTCAGAACTGTTCTTTAAAGAGAAGTTCTAAAATCCCGTTGCTTTATTAAGCATTTCACACATTTGAATTGTCAGTTGATATATCACATGCAAAAGAGACAGCGACTAGAATAATAACCTTTCCCAGCATTTCATTTTGAAGCCCCATTTACCTGAGCCTAGCTGCTCCCAATGAATATTTCACAACGTGTTTCTCCTCCACAAGTGCACTTACAACTTATGAGGCAAACACAAATGTTTTAATTCTGACAAAATGAGCATTTTTCATGCACCAGCCTCGATTCAGCACATAGTTTTGTGGCTAAATGGCTTTCTGATTATCGTGTCCCAGGATATTACTTCAACTGAAGTGATATGAAATGTCATTAAAAAGTAATGTTCCTCTGCTTTGACAATCATATTAGTAAACACTGGAGGCTCTGCAGGTTATATGTCAGGCGGGCCGACACTAATGGGTTTATTAACATATACAGTAGCACTTCGTCAAACCTCCTTGTTAATCTAAATTTGCAGGTGACAAAAAGAAAGGGAGCACTGAGCAAGAAGATTTTATTTAACTGCTGCTGAGGTTGGGCCACAAGTTACCCGAGCCAGGACGCCCCGAGCAAGGCTGGACGCTCCCTGGGCTGCTTCCCTGGATTCCACCAGGCCTTGCTCCCAGGGGAAAGTCTTTCTGAGCTGATGGGGAACGTGGACACCCATCTTGGAGATGAAGGAGTGCAGTGGAAAGGGCACAAGTACATTTGGTTCAGGGTTGGAGTGAGTAGCTGCATCCCCATCCGAGTCTGGGACAGGAGCAGCCAGGACTGGGGGCTGCTGGGCACTGTGTGGATGTCAGGGAGCCTGAGGGGCAAATGCAAGAGGGCAAACGTCACAGGGTCACAGGGACAGGGCTGGCAGGTCCCAGGGACAGCTACTCGGAAGCGTGTAAAGATTTAAGAGGGTATCTTAAATAGGTGACTTAAAGGTGATTTGTGCCACCTGTAAATAAATTCCTGGGGAGGGTTCAGGCGATAGTGCTCCAAGCAGTGGAGCTTTCAGGGGTGATGGAGTGCTGAGATCAGGTCTCCCCGGGGGTTCAGGCAGAGGAAGGATGGACACCTGAGCTGGAGGAGGGGATGTGCTCTCTTGGCGTGGGTAGAGAACAACACAGTGCCTTGGAAAATCCTACCACAACAAAGTGGTGTTTGCAACCTCCCCCTGCACCCATCTTCCCTCTGCTCCTCCTCCTCTGACCCCAAAAATAGTCCAGTTGTGCCACTGTGACACAGGCACCTGCGGCAGAGGAATGGGTGCTACAAGCTCTGGGAGTGGGTCCTGTCAGTCTGGTGGTTTCTGCTTTGCTGGCAGATAATTACGGCGTGGAAGGGAAAAGTGTTTGCTGCGAGCAGGAGCTTAATGGGGTTTACAAAGGATGCTTTGTCCAGGCAGCTACTGGAGTTAATAAAACTCAGCTTGGGCTCCACAAAGCTCTGCAGAGGTTAAAGTCTGAGTTCTGCTGAGTGTTGCCAGGCTGGGAATTCAGGGCTGGAATTCATGATCGCTGTCCAACGCTCCATGGAGAGCTGTGGGGGTACAAAGGGTAATGAGGACTCGGGGTTGTACGGGAACAGCTCCTGGGCATCCCAGTCCCTGAAAGCTGGAGCCAAACTGCTTGTTTGCCAGCCAAGGAGTTTTGGATTTCACAGCAGTGGGATCCGTGCTTTGCGACGGCACCGCAAACTCCCAGAGGCTTTCTGTTTTGGGGATTCATCATTACTAAGTGCATTTGTCTTCATTTGGTCTCTTCTAGCTCAAACAGTCAGCAAGACTCGGTAGCAAAGAGGTGAAGAGGGAATGTGGATTTTTAGTGCTGAGCTGTTATTTCTATTTTTGTGATCCCATTCCCGGTGCCCAGGTGGGACATTAGTACAGGGTGTGGGTGCCAACCCATCCCGAAATAGCCACGGACCCAGCGATGCTCGCTTGCAGCACCAGCAGCTTCTGCCTGCACTTGCAGCTGGTGGTTGTGCTTGGTCCTTGTGAGCTTTGAATTTCTCAGTCTGACAGAAAGGCAGTGGGAGCTGAACAGCTGCTGAATAGGTAACTCTTGGGGGAGGGTGTTCCGACTCTTTTCTTGGCTTTTCCTTCTTTTCTCCAGTAGCTGCAGAAGGAAAAAAAATATAGGAAAAGGGAAGAAGGGCCTGGAGGCAACAGGTCAGAAAATAAATAAAGAATGAGAAATGAAGTTATTTGGAGAGCGGAGTTATTTGCTCTGAGAGCCAACTTTCTTTTCCTCTTCCTCTTCCTCTTCCTCTTCCTCTTCCTCTTCCTCTTCCTCTTCCTCTTCCTCTTCCTCTTCCTCTTCCTCTTCCTCTTCCTTTTTCTTTTCCTGTTTTTCTTTTGTAAAAAAATGGGAAAAAATAATTTTCTCAAAATACTGTTTTTTCCTCTTTCTTTAAAAACTTCAGGCAAATTTTTGGTGTTGTCTCTGCTCAGCGTTTGCAATTTAATCACCTTGTTATGTTACAAATCCTGAGACTCCACGACTCCTACCCTGGTCCATCTGCCAAGCAGAGAGTATTTCTTGACCTTCCAAAGAAAGCCAGAGATAATGAACCATTTGGACCGTAGGATGCCCTGGCTGCTTGGAATAAAATCAGTGTGGCTGTGAATTTTGGAGAGGAACAAACGTGCAGCCCTGAGCCAGCAGAGCAGCCTGAGCCCTTGCCATGATCTCCCACAGCAGAAACAGCCATAAAGTCCTTTAAAACAGTTAATAAATCAGGGGCCGTGGGCAGAGTGAGACCTGGGCTGCACAAGGGCTTCAGAAAGTGTTTGGAAAGGTCCGGAGAGGGAGGATTTGCCTGGCTGCCATTGAGTTTCAGCTTGCAACTAGTGGATTTTTCTCCCTCAGGATTCTCTGGTGAAAACAGCTCAGGTGAAATGTGGCTGCTGAGGAGGCTGATGCTGCTTGAGGGGAGCTGGATGTCGGCCTCTGCTCTCCCTGTTGTTGGTGGCACTGGAAACGGGCAGCTGTGCCACCTATTTCGCACCTCAGGTGTTGGAAGCGCAGCAGTAAAAGGATGTTACTTTCACCAGTGTTTTCTGTGGTGAGTTTTAGTTCTTCCCTGTAATTCTTTTAGGGAAAAGATGTCGTAGTTGGTCTTGATTAAACTTTTAGTTTAATGTTGATCAAGCCACGGTTAAATTATTCACGTGTCTAGCTACTCAAGCAACACAGAAGGAGTTTATTGTAATGGGATGGGTTGACATGTCCAGTGAAAAACTTGCTGTTGTGCTCGTTAGTAACGAGCATGGAAAAATAAACAAGTAGGATGGCAGGGAAGGGCCTTTCTTCATTCCCACCGCAGCATAAATGGAGCTGTCGCTGAAAATGAAATAGCATTGGGTTTATGGTGATTTTTAGCCACAGATCCCATGTCACAGCCTGCTTTTCTGCCAAGGAAACATGGGCAGCCTTGCTCTCCTCTAATGGGGAAAACCCAAGGCCTTACAGAACGTGGCCACTGCCATGGTGGTGGCACAGAGCCAGGTGGAACAGTCGTTTAGTGCCATAAATAAGTAATGATTCAGCCAAGGGAAACCTCCAAAGTCAACGCTCATAAGGGAAATCCCAGGGCAGTTCTGGCGTCCGGTGGAGTGGAAGAAACACCAGGCTGAAGGGATTTCTCTGAGAGGTCTTCCACTCTCCACGCAGTGCTGGCTTTCTTCCTTCGAAGCCGAAAATCTTGGCACTTGTGTAACACAGCCCACAGTGCCAGAGGCGTGTTTGTATTGGTCACGGGAGGGTCTCCTCGTTGTCATCATCCCCAGGGATAAAACGTGGGCGTCAGGGATGGATTGGAGCCCTGGTTGGTTCAGACCTAGGGTCAAGGGGTGGCTGGGTTAGAGCCACACCCTGAGCTCCGGTGGCCTGAGGAGGAGCAGTTGATGGAGAGCGCCTTTGCATTCACAGCATCTGCCTGCTTTGCCATGCAAAAGCTGAGGGTGGGGAAGGAGGGGAGGAATGTCCTGCTGGGGGTGATCTCAGCCCTGCCATGCTCAGAAAGCTGCTGTGGGGCTGGGCAGGGGGGAGCTGGCACAGGAGAGGAGCAGGTAGGTGCAGAGGGACCATATTACATCTCCTCTGCTGACCAGTAACGGAGGGAAAAGCTGGTCATGATGGAGCTGGTCACACTTCACAGGAAAGTAAAACCATTTTTGAGCATGGTAAGTGAGGAGAAAGGATGATATGGCGTGTCAGAGCGATCCATGGTCCGGCACGGCCCTGCACTGGGCTGCTACCCCCTAGGAAACTTCAGAACTCTGACAGAGCCCCAAATCCTGACATTCTGTAGCGCTGCCCAGAGCCCTGTCCGTCCCTCTCCTTGCTCGAACAGGCACCCACTGGCTTGGCACTCCTGGGCTGCACTGGAGTGGTGCTGCTGGCACCGAGCCCCCAGGGGCTGGGCCATGCTGGGGGCCCCCAAACCAGTGCTGCTCCCCCATCACTGCCTGGGGCCCTGGTTTCTGCTGCCCCTCTTGGGGGCACTGAGGCAGCTTGGACACTGCTCTCTTGCCTTCACCCCCTGCAGGCCAACAGGTCCTGCTGCCTGGGTGATCTTCACCTTGAGACACACGCTGGTTTCAGCCAGCCTGGGTGGGCTTGCTGGGTAGCAGAAGGTGTTTCCCGGAGTCTGTGCTGCTGAAAGGCTTTGGAGGGGTTGGTGGAGGAAATTTTCCGCAAACTTGGCGTGGCTCCTCAAAATCATTTCTTAGGCCAGCCTTTCCTGGGGGAGTCAGGACTCTAAGCCAAGGATTGTTCCAGCTGAGGGTCCCTCAGGACTAGGGGGAGTCTGATCCCAGGGGCTGGAGGAGGATTGAGGTGACAGGGGAAGCAGCTCCTCTCACAGCTCCCCCCTGCCCCATCCCAAAGCCTCAGCTTTAACTCATCCCCCACCCACCTTCTTCCCCACACCCTCCTCCCAGGCAAGAGGCTGAACACCAGTCAGGGTCTCTGCCATCACCTTATTTCGTGTCAGGGCTGAGTTTCCTTGCTTGCACCCCACCAGGACACAGCTCCTGACCGGGATCTCATACCCAGCAAGAGCTGTGACCTCTCAGGGACTGACGCTGGGTTTTATAAAGCCCCGTGTCTTCCTTTGGGCATCCCTGGAGGGTGGGGGGACAATAACACAGCCCCTGTGCAACAGAAACAGTGCCTGGGGAGTCATTTGGTCCTCGTTAGCAGATGCTCAGTAGCTGCTTTGTCATTTTTCTTGTTTGTCATAAAAAATAAACACAGTTTAATAGATGATCTTACGGAGAAGGTTCTGGCAACAAAATAGACCGTGTCCCATTATAAACTTGATGTGTATAATTTAAAGCAAGATGGAATATAAAACCATTTCCAGCTCAGAGGAGGGAGGGCGAGACACAGATTTAGGTCTTGGTTGTGCTGAAATGAAAACCAGCACATTCTCAGTTAGTGTATTAACTCAGGCGTTCTATTTTATAGAGTCCAAACTATAAACAGCCTTTTTCAGAATAATTGATCACATTGTTTATTTTTTTGGTTTAAAAAATTTGGGGAGCTGATTTCCTTTGTTTCTTGGTGTGTTTTTAGAGACACCCTGTGCTAAAGAGCAGCCCTAAACACCACGGAAGATTATTTGGAGGACTTTAAGGGGATGAGCATGACAAAATCGCATCCTCTAGCAGAGAACAAGGAATGCCCTGAGAAGCGTTCAGGAATGCTGCATCTGGTGGGGAGGGCCGGGCTCAGGAGGCAGGGGCAGGGCTGTGGTGTGGTGGTGGGGAGGTGGGCAGAAGGGGCAGCGATGCGGCCGGAGGCGTGTCAGCCATCCCCGCTGTCACCGGGATGGTGACAGCACTGGGGAGGATGGCGGGGACTGGGAGGGTGTCAGCAGAGGGTGCTCCGGGTCTGCCCTGTGGTGTGCTCACCTTCCATCCAGACTGGAATAACCTGGCCGATGGTTTCTTAAGCTGGGCAGTGAATTCCTGCTGGGCTCGGGACCCGGACAGCTCTCTGCCATCCAGCAGAGCCCCACAGCTCTACTCAAGCTGGAAGAGGGGTGCAGGTTTCTGCCAAGGAAAGAGAGAGCTCCGGAGTGCATTTCCTCCTGCACTGTGTGGGTTCTCCCTGTCGCTGATGAGCAGTGGGTGCATCTCCTGGGGCGAACAGCTGAATGGTTGTGCTGAGCTAATGACAAACTTTAGCGTGGGAGCTCTGAGGGTTTCCTCTGGTTTGTGCTCTGCCCCCAGAATGAGTAAATAAAAGCCTCCTCATTTATTTATAATGCAAATAGCAACTGTGCGTTCAGCTCTAGGATTTGTTATTATTTATTTAGAGCCCCTTGTCTCAGAGGCACTGGCAGTTTGCATGCAGGGGGCATCTGTCTGCCTTTATTACCCACAAACAGGCGTTTTTCTTCTCAGGCTTCGGCTGTTAAAGCTGCTGAAAGTCTGCTGTGGAAACATAAATCCTTCCAGGGAGACACAGGTCCCTTGGTCCTTCCTCTTCAGAGTCGGTAGCAGCAGCCCAAGGTGCCCCCAGCCCCTCTGAAAATCCCAGCCACAGGGTCCCACTCTCATGGAGCAGCTGGACACTGAGCTCCTCGGGACGTGAAGGTTCCTACAGTGGCAGCACCAAAGAGGGGTGGCTAAAATCTACTTGCTGTAGGTCCTTAGCAAGAAGCTAAAGGGGAGATGAGTAGGAGATGGATATGGGCAGGCAGGAGGACAGTGAGGTAGTATTTGGCTTAACATGTTAGTGATGGCTCTTGGGAACCCCTTCCTCTGCCCCCACAATGGAAGACTGAGCACAACAGTGTGCCAGAAGTGCTGGGTTGGCCCTGTTCCACAGCCAGGCACAGAAAAAGGCCGTGTTGGGTTCCAGGATGTCAGGGGTTGGATTGACGCTGTCTCGTGAATGTTACCCCGAATGTCACCCCTTTAAATTCCCCTGCTGCCTCTCGGGCTGGGGGCTGATGGAGTTTCGGCACCCGGCTTTAGGAAGCTGATGACACTCCCTTGGTCCATCTCAGGCCACGCCCTTGGCTTTGGCAGTGGGTGCAGCACAAGCATTCCTGCAGACAGCACCCCGCTGGTGCTCCACAGCATGGATCAGCTCCAGGGTTGGGTGAGCACCCTTCTGGGCAGCATTTCCAGTGAGTGCGAAGGTGGGGAGGGGAGGGCTTGTCCCAGGAGATGGACGAGCCCAGAAATGTTAGATTGTGATGAAGGAACTCTGTCCTTCCCTGCTGGTCACAGCTGTGGCACTACCATGGGACTCTGTGGGGAAAGGCACTGGCAGCTCACCCTGGCCCCCTGCCACCATCTCATTATCCACCAAGTCATCCTTGCTGAAATGTCTCTCTTTCAGTACCCCTTCTTTGTAAAATGATGCCTCAGTCAGGGTTTTGGAGGTAAGAGTTGATTTTCTTTTTGAGATTTCTTTTTCAAAAAGCTGTATTTACCCTTTCATTTGACTGCCTGTCTGGCAGTCTTAGAGCCTGTGGGTAGGAATTATTTTCCTGGTAGCTACGTGGTGTGTTTCTGCAGAGTAAAGTAATTTACATCCATTAAGTCTCAGAACTGTGAGGTATAAATAGAAGAATTAATTCCCACTCCATAGCACAGCTTGCAACAGAGGACGATTCAATCCAGACCTAGGTGATCAAACTTAGCACCAAAACGAGTGACCCAAGGCCCTGGTCCAAGCTCAGGTAGGTTTAGGTCTTGGATCTCTTCTCTTACAGACTGAGAAAAGGTTGCTGTTAAGCAAGATGGATTTTGCTCGGCTCCTTCATCCAGGGCAGTATTTCCAGGGTTTTCCAGGGTTTCACCCATTCCCATGGGTCTTCTCTGAAGCCTTCTCCAGCTTCTCAGACTACATCTCAAGGTGTGCAGCTGCCCAGGACCTTACAGACAGGATCCTACCTGAATTCCAGATCCTTTGTGCAGGCAGCCACTCCAGTGGTTAGTGGTGAAAACTGAAACTCTCTTAAATGAAAAGTCTCTTAACTAAAAGTTTTTTAGAGCTGGCAAAGCTGAGAAAAGAGGGATGTCTAGGAGCCCCTGGGCTTGGAGAAGGCATTTAGGGTTTGGAGGGACAGAAGTGGCCAGATAAGCAGCGGAGTGGTAGATGTTGTTCCTGCTCTGTGTGTCCCAAGATGCGTCCCCACCTGGACTGATCTGTGGAGGTACTCAAATACTGAAGAAATCTGCACAAGCAGGCCTTGGTGGCCATCAGAGTCTCACCAAAACCACATCATGAGCTGGACAGGAGAGCTGGGATGGGCCTTGGTTCTGCAATGGAGCAGGACCCAGCTCGGAGCTGTGATCCATGGGCAGCTGGGATGCACCGATGGAAAACCCTGGGGCAGCACCAGCTCCTGGGGCTGCCACGGATTCTCCAGACACTTCTGTCTCTGGGCTTGGACTCCAGCCAGAGTGAATCTCATGCAGGCTCTGGGATGAACGGGAGGGTAATGAACTCTTTGGAGGTCCGTGAATAGCAGCTTTCATGAGCTGTCATGTCCCATTACAGCTGACTCCATGTGGAAACACAGCGCAGAGCCCTGGCAGGAGACCTTCCCTGCCTCCAAATCCCAGCCAGCTCCATCCACAGCCTCCTCTGGCTCTTTGGAGACTGAGCCTTGCAGCTTGAACCGGCCACAGTGGCTGCTGGACCCACCAGCTGCAGGACATGAGTTCAGCTCCTGACTGGCAGCACGGAGAGGGAGCCAGGAGGACCAGGACCGTGCTGTGCAGGATGTGAGGTGATGTGGAGGACACGAGGAGTTCTGCAGTACCTAACCTGAGTGCAAGGATGCCCAGTGCAGGAATCTTCAGACAAGACCTTACGCATGGGAGCCTCCTGCCAAAAGGTAGCAAGGAATTTGATGTCAAAGCAGGAATTTTCTCCAGCTGTCTTGGAACGCAGTATCCTCCTGAGCTGGCTCACATATCACTTTGCAGAGATCAGCTGTCCACCCATCTACCACTACCTGCCAAACCTGGCTGTATTTCAGTGCTTGCAGAAAAAGAACAGGAGGATGATTGAGTGCCTCTGCTTCCAACTGACCGTGGGGCAAAGTGCCTGAGTCTAAGCCTGAGGATGGAGCTACACCCTGTGCGTAGGGAGAGCTGCAGGAGTTCTTGGTGTCATGTCTGGTTGGACATGGGTGTGGTGGTGCTGGAAAGGAAGGAGAGCTTGGAAAAGGAGTTTCCAGCAGGGAGTAACCAAAGGAAACTGGTAGTTTATCTGCCAATAAATTGGAACTGAGATTACTAAGGCAGAGAGTAATTTTTATGCCCTGGAGCTCATTCATCTGCTTCATTCTGGGTTTGGGTGGCTGGTACAGGAGAGGATGAGGGCCAAGGGCTGGGCGTGGAAATCCCCAAACCCTGTATCTGACAGAACTAGTCACTGTTTTCTCGAAGCAATGTGTGGGCAGCTCTGGGTGCCTGGTGTGGTGGCTGGTGTTAGCCAGTGCCCAAAAACACAGTGTGTGTGTGTGTGTGTGTGTGTGAGAGAGGGGGAAAGGCTGAGAAGAAGGAAAAGCCTCAAGGCTCCAAGGCCAGGCTGGAGATGGAGAAGCACAAATGACACTTCTGCAAGACTGAGCCCAACAGAGGCAGCTGCTGCACTCCTGTTACGTGGGGCCTCCCCACCTGCAGCTCCCTTGAACCTTCCCTTTCATCCCTCTGATCTTTGCTTCATTTGATGAATAAAAAAAATATCTCTCAGCAGAGATACTGGAGCACAGCCTACGGGTTGGGAGAGGAAGGAGGAAATAGCTGCAGCTTGGCTTCTCCTCTCCAACCACCAGCCAGCTCCCTGCCTTGGGATGGATCCAACAGGAGCATGGGAGCTCACATCCAAGAAACCCCAGGGCTCTGCCAAGGCCACACAGGTAGCAAAGAGCCTGATAGAAAGTCAAGCGAAACATCTGGGAGCCCTTTTAATTTTTTTCTCTTTTCCTGCTGCCTCCACTGTGTTTCAGGGCAGGAACTCTGTGATCATCTGCACCGAGGATTTGCCAAAGCTCCAAGTGCTCCAGTCTCCCACACGAACACCCCCGTGAGGGCGTAAACTCACGCCCGTGTCCATCCAGGAAATCTGGATCAGAGGACAGCAACAATATTCCAAAGCAAGATGTCAAATTTTTAGAACTTTAGATTTATTAGAATCGCAGGATGGTTTTTGTTGAAACGGGCCTTAAAGACCATCCATGGGCAGGGACACCTCCCACCGCCCCAGGCTGCTCCAAGCCCTGTCCAGCCTGGCCTTGGACAATTCCAGGGATCCAGGGGCAGCCACAGCTCCTCTGGGCAGCCTGTGCCAGGGCCTCCCCACCCTCTGAGTAAAGAACTGAACACTGGTTCAAGGAACCATCAGATCTGATGCATTTTTGCCCAGGGAAGTGGTGGAATCACCATCTGTGGAAGTGTTAAAAAAATGTGCAGAAGTGGCCCTTGGGGACATGGTTTAGTGGTGGACCTGGCAGTGCTGGGCTAATGGTTGGATTTGATGATCTTAGATGGCTTTTCCAAACTTAATTATTCTATGATTTTAGGAGGGGAAGTGAAGCATCGAAAATGCATCCAGTAAAGCTTTTCAGTAACTTTTTCTTTCTTCCTGAGAGATGTCTCACCCAGCCTGGGAAAAGGAGTCCTGCCGTGCAACTTGACTGATTAATCCCTAATACCAACAAATTGCTTAAATAAATAATTTTCTACCAACAGAACTAGCAAATTCTGTTTGTGTGAGCCATCCAGCTGTGAAACAATGACAGAAGTGAAATAAATTACTTCAGGAATTAATTGTGAGCAGGGAAGCAACCCAGTGTCAGTGATACAGGAAAGACACATGAAAAGGGGAAAAAAAAAACCCACAGGAAAATATAATTTAAACATCCACAGAAGACATGCAAATGCAGGCACAATGAGGGGCCTCTGGATTTTTCGTAATGAACTCTAATGCAAAGAGGAAATTAAAGAACTCTCTTTTCCACTCTCCTCGGACTGTCAGGGCTGTATTTTTGATGGAATATTCTCGTTTGTTAAGTGAAACAAACAACTAACTCAGCAAAACTGCAATTTTCAGCAGGAGAAGAACAGCCTGGATAAACTTCTTGACTGAGTGGTTTTGTTTCCCCTTTTTTTCTAAAAAGGGTTTTCAAGACGGTTCAATATCTGAGGCCATTTAGTTTTTGAAATAGAAATATCCAGTTTTCTACTCCACAAATACTTTTCATTTTGAATTGTAAGCTAAATATTCCATGAATGGGACTTCTCTACTGAAGGTTCGGGAGAATTGAAACCAAATGTTTGAAAATTATCTATTCAAAAGGACTTGGCTTGACTCGACTCAAACAACTGTTGCTTTCTTAAACTATAAACAATATTGAAATTCTGACTGTTTATCCCCATATGACTTGAGGATTGTTTACAATTTTTAGACATTTTTCAGGAACTGAAAACCTGTTTCTCATGTATATTTATGCTGGCAGCTGCTATCAAAAGGACAGCTCAGCTCCTCGAAAAGTGGAAGCATATGACAATTTTCTCTTTAGGAAAGCTGGTAAAATATGGGGTGTCAAAGCAGGATGAATTTCCCAGGCTAGTTTGGCCATCCAAGGCAGTGGCTGTATCTGGGCAGGCTCTTCAGTGGCACTGCCCACTGGAGTGGCAATGCCAAGGGCCCAACGTGCACCACCATCCCCTCCCTGTCCCCATGCCCTCCCTGTCCAGGGCACATCAGGTCTGAGAGGGGTTTAGCTGGTTCAAACATAAAACTCTGATGTTGGATGCCCATTCCCTGGGATCCCAGAGAAGCTGTGGCTGCCCCATCCCTGGAAATGTCCAAGGCCAGGTTGGACAGGGCTTGGAGCAGCCTGGGACAGTGGAAGGTGTCCCTGCCCATGGCAGGAGGGTGGAATGAGATGATCTTTAAGGTCCCTTCCAACCCAAGCCATTCTGTGGTCTGGTGTGGGATGCTGCATCCGGGACCAGCCTCTGCTGGAAAAAGGTCAATTCTGCCACTTAGAAGCTTTTCTAAGTTGGTGAAAGCCCAGATATGATCCCAGATGTGATGATGTTTATGTGCAGTCCTTTACTACATCAGCAGCATCTTCCAGACACCAGGGTCACTGCAGGTCAGGCAGAGCTCACATCTTGCCCACTCAGAGGTTCAGAATTAATATCCAGTTCATAGAGGCAGAGCTGGCCATGCCCTGAGCCCCAGCAGCTCCCAGGGGAAGCCATACAAGTAATTTCTTCATTTAACCTTGAATCTTCCCGTTGTGGAAAATGAAGGAGTTTGGTCTCAGGACAACACTGGGTTTGAGCCAAAGGAAAGGGTCACGGTGAGGGGGTTTTTAAGGCAGGGTGTATCACTGCCACTGGTTTTGTCTCCATAATTCCCATGGCAGGTGGGTAGAGATGTGTCTGTGGGACAGGACGGGCCCCTCAATTGCAGTCCTTGGACTGTAGCTTCACTTTGGCCAACAGGCCCTGTCTGAACTTAACAGAGCTGATTAAAGCCCAGGAGGGAAAGGGCCCCTGGCTTTCCATTGAATCTAGGTGAGCTGCTGACGTGCTGGGGGCCCTGGTGGGGCACTCCCCCCGCCTCCACCAGCCCTGCCTACCCCAATGGCAGGGGGAGGCTGTGCTTGGAGCAGAGATGGTGCTGCACATCCCGAAGCCGTGGATCCCGGGAAGCCAGTGGTGGTGGCTTTGCAGAGCCCTGGAGGGCTGTGGGCGTGCAGAGAGGTGCGTAATTAGATCGGTGACTGCGTTTGCCCTGTCGAAGGGATGCACTTGGCTGCTCTCCCCGGTGCTCTTAAACCTGTCCTTCTCGAGAGAATGCTTTCACCCCGCTGCCACCTCCTCTGTGCCCAGCCATGGGGGTCCCCAGCAGTGAGCTGGACAGAAAATCTATTGATTCTCTTCCACAAGCCCTGTACAAGGGAAGGTAAGTGCTCCCCAGCCAATACCTCTCAGTCATTTCCCTCACATTGTTGCTCACATGCCCTAAATCACAGCAGCTGGTGAAAGAGCAAAAGCAATGAGCTGGAGGTACTCTGGCCAAGCAAGTCTAATCCACAGCCTCACCATTGCCTCGGCATTCATGGAGAAACAGAGGGAGGCTGGTGTGTCTGTGAAGAAGGACCTTCCATTTCCAGGACGGATCTGAGCTGCAGGGAGGCGTACGAGGGGCTGGTGAGCAGCATTTGAAGTTCCTCTGCTGCACTGAGGACCTCAGGTAACGCTCACACCAGCGGATTTGGCCTCCAGAAGTTACCCAGCTGCCTTAAGAACCATGACACAATGATGGCCATTATTATTCCTAATTAACGATGCCGGAATGAAGGTGCTGAGTCTTTCCTGAGGGGCTTTGCTTGGCTCCCAGCAGCTTTCCCCACGAGCCAGGCTGCCAGTAGGGCATTCCCCAGCCATCAAATTTGGAAGGTCAGGGGCCAAGAGGTGTGCTCGAGGCTCGGCACAGCGCTGGCCTTCTCCTGCAGCTGCACACCCAGACGGATGGTGATGCAGAGCCGTGTTCGGGGTGCGCCGCTGAGCCCGAGGGCAGAGTTGGACCTGAGGCAACGAGAGCTTTCCCCATGGGGCTCTGAGCAGCACGGCCACGTGGACAGGCAGAAGATGAAGGAGGCATAATTTTTATGTAAAAGCCGTTTTGGCTGGCCGATGTCTTAGGTAATAAATGCTGCGAGCTGAGGAATGCAGCCTTGTTACTGCCTGGCTGAGGGGAATTAATTCTGCACGTTGACTTCTCCAGAGTTTTCTGCCCAGGTGTCGTTGACTTCTTACCACCACATAGATATTTCTGTATTTCAGCAAAATTCCCCACTTCCAATCTGGATAGTCCTTGCTGGGTGGAGTGCAAACCGCACATCGTTAACTCCGGATAACGGTAATTAAAAGAAAATAAAATCAAAGGCGCTCAGAAAAGAAATGGAAAATTTTTCTGTGGAAGCCAAAAGATTATATTAAACTTCAGTGGTTTAATAAAATATTATGAAGTTTGGGAGCGTATTTTCCCTGGGACTTAATCTGTTTATACATCTAAAAAAGTAAATAGAATATCACTTTACTTGACCACACAGCAAACCTGATATGGGGTGGGGGGGCTTCTCCACTGTATATATTTCTTGAGGAATTCCTTTCCCCTCAGGTTTCACACAACTCAGTGTGAACTGGGACTGTTCCTGAAATACCCAGGTCAGGGGAAGCAGGAATTCATCCATCTCTGTGGAGAAATGCTGTGGACATGGCAGGGCCAGGGACAGCAAAGGAGCGAGCACTGGGGGAGACAGGAAGACTTGACTGTTGAAGGATTTTTGCAGTCTAAAGAAAGGAGTATGACATTGACCTTGACGTGGTGGAGGACAAGAGCTGGTGGGAAAGATGCCAATGATGCCACTGGAGAGCTCACAGAAGGCAGAGCTGTGGAGTGAGTTAGGTTTAGGAGACCAAAATCAGACACAAATGGGTAATTTTGTGGGTTTTCCCCCTTTTTTCATAAACCTGCCCCCTCTTTCCAGGTTGCTGCCACCAGCAAAAAGAGAGCGCAGCCTCTCAGTACCCGTACACTTTATTAAATGTGCTTTTTCATTCTGAAATAAATTAAAATCAGTTTGTTTCATACTGAAATAGCACCAAAGGGAGAAGGATGACAGTATCACCGAGTGAAGGGGAGGGAGGAGAGAAAACCCAGAAACTGTTATATACAATCAAGGAATTTTTTAATGGCCAGGAAAATGGGCAATTTTCCCCCTTCATCTGGAGACTTGAAGTGTGTTATGTGGGAGAACCGAGGAGGCTGGGAATCAGTGCGAGTCAAAAATCACTCTTTGCAGGGTAGGAAAGGCCAAATTATTGCTGGAAATTTGATTTCTTAGTGCTGCACCCAAAGGCCACCCTGAGATCACACGGAGGAGCCTCATGCCCTGATCTCCACGGTGTAAATTCTCCTTTGAACTGCGTCGTTTGCTGAGTGGCAGCACCTCCACAGGAGCTGATAAAAGTCCTCATGGCACAAAATCAGCACCAAGGATAACACGGGCACAGCAGCCCCGGCCTTGCCCTCCCGGGAATGGCAGGGATGGATTTCACAGCAGCAGGAAGACCTGGTTTTGCCTTGCCAAACTCTACTGGTAAAGCAAACCCCATTTCTCGGAATTTTTTCAGTCGAGACAGAGTGCGAAGAGCTTTCCCACACTCTGGGTTCGGCTGAAAGCTGTTGCTGCAGAGGGTTAAAGGGGGGGTCTCACCCTCAGTGACCTTTCTGAACCTCTACGAGCCTGCACCGAAGCACAGCAGTGGGGAAAATAAATGATCTTCGAAGGCTTTGGGGCAATCCTGGTGCTCGGCACGGCGGAGCCCAGCCTCCCGGTGCTTTCAGTGCAGGAGGGCTGTGGTGCCATCTGTGGGGCAGCACAAGGAGCTGTGCACACCTCAGCACCCAGGCAGTGCTGCCCAGTGGGGTCTGTGTCCCTCTCCCCAAAGATCACCGAGGGGTTTGGGTTGGAAGGGACCCTAAAGCTCCTCTCCTTCCACTCCCTGCCACGAGCAGGGACACCTTGCACTACCCCAGCTTGCTGCAAGTCCAGTCTGGCCTCGGACACTTCCAGGGATGGGGAATCCACCACCAGCCTGGGCAACCCTGGCCTCACCACCCTCATTGTATAAAACTTCCTTATAATGAGGCACTTGATGCTGATAGGATGCCTTGTAAAGGTTGGTGTGGGTTTGGTTTTTTTTCCTTAAAGCAAATGTTCTAAAATCCAAATGCTGCATCTTATATAAGCCTAAGCTTCATCAGTGCCTAATGGCAGATTTGATAATTGAGACCAGAAGCATTTTAGTAACCTAATTATTTTCTCGTAGTTAATGTTTTGATTTTTCTCCTTGCCTTTTTTTTTTGTTTGTTTTTTTAAAGAAAAGCCCTATACAGGTCACTTTTTTATTTATAGCTACTTTTGCTTTCCCCTGCAATGCACGTGCTCAGCACTGCAGGCCCAGGAGGGATGTGGTTTTCAACAGTTTACCTCCAATTCTTCTTAGGTTAAAATAATCTAAACTTCATGGCTGGATTTTCAAATAAGCCTAAAGAGTTTAGAGGCTTAAATGCTATTAGAGTTCAAAGCAATTTGGTTGCATGACCTGTTTTTAAAAGCCATTGTTCATATGTGGAGGGATTTTCAAAACTGCTTATGGCCCACATCAAAACCAATCAATCACGGTCTCAGATCCCTAAATAGTTTTACAAGGTGTGCAACGAGGTATTCCAACCCTTGGAAATGAGGGGGAGTCAAGCACTGAAATATTTAGGGGAAAGTTTTCCTTAAGTGGCTGAGCTTGATGTGCTGGGGAGAGTTTTCAAAGGCACTCATGATGGGCTTGTGTGTGTATCAAGGCTCTGCTGATTTAGTGACAGGGATTTGGTGGCAGTTGCAGATGCTCAGCTCTATGAAATGCTTGGTGTTGCTGTAGCTTGTCCAGTACAGGGAGAACAACCACCAAAAAGCTGCTTTGTAGTGGTCTAAATGCAACTGTGTGGGAGAAAATAGCAATATAACTGTATTGGGTTTTTTTAAAACATCATACTCGTAAGTGGTATTTATACTTGTCTGCTGGTTTTGGCTGGGGTAGAGATCACTGTGCTCACAGGACTGTGGTTTGGATTTGTGTTTGGATTTCAGTGCTAACCCAGGGATGTTTTCATTATGGCTGGGCAGTTCCTACACAGCACCAAGGCTTTTTCTGCTCCTCCTGAGGAGGCTGGGGATGCACAAGGAGCTGGGAGGGGACACAGCCAGGACAGCTGACCCCAACTGGTGCATGGGATGTTCCAGACCGTATGGCATCACGCTCAGCACGTACAAGTGAGGGAAGAAGGAAGGAGGAACTTTTTGGGGTGACGGCATTTGTCTTCTCAAGTCACCATTCCAAATGTGAGGGAGCCCTGCTGCCCTGGGGATGGCTGAAGTCAGGAATTGATTTCTTGCTTTGCTTTGCCTGTGTGTGCAGCTTTTGCTTTACCTATTAAACTGTCCTTATCTCAACCCACAGGTGTCCTTAGATTTACTCTTCCAATTCTCTCCTCCATCCCACCCGGGGAGTGAGTGAGTGGGGCTGAGATCTCAGCTGGGCTTAAACCACAGTAACTTCTCAAAGGCATCCCAACCTTAATTCTCCTTGAAATACCAAAGAAATGGCACAGTTAAATCTTCTTTTCAGCTGTGAAGAGCTCAGACTCTGTGCCTCGCTGGCGCTGGCACTGTTTGGTTATGCCTGTGAGTGAAGGATGCCTTGTCCTCGCTGCCACCTTGGCCTTTGCATTCGAATGGAAGGGCACAGCACGGGAGGGAGTCCACCTCCCATTCCTGCCCCAACAAGCCTTGCTTTTATAAGATTTTTCCCAATAATTACCCTCCAACCTTTTGGCCACACCTTATGCCCATTCTGGCCAGCACAGGCAGATTTCTCCCCTCCCTCCGGTGACACACTGGGGAGACCATTACCCAGAGCCCAATATTCTCCCAGCTTCTGATGTGAGCTGCAGATGCTGGGAGGGACCACGACCTCATGGAACCAAAGCAGACGCTGGGAGGGACCATCTCTGATGTTCTTGTGTCATGTCTTGCATGAACATGGGGGGGCTGAAGGGAGGCAGGTAAGAGAAGGGACTGTTGGGGGTCTGTGTGGTGCCTCATCCGCCTCTGTGCTGCAAGAGAGAGCAATTAGGTGAAGTGTTTATGCAGATGTGGCATGGGACATTGCCAAAAAAGGCCTTAAAATGGGACATAAACGGGGGAAGGGGTGAAAGCATCAGTGGAGGTAGTGAACATGGCACTGAGCTGTGCCACACCAGGACAGAGTGCTGAGCACCAACCCGTCACCACTTCTCTAGCAGCTGGGGCGTGGAAACCTGGGCTCAGGTGGAGCTTTGCAATGACAGCTGGGGGAGAAGCTCCTGGGGCCTCACGAGTTGAGTGAAGTTGCTTTCATTCCCTTGGGAAATGGGCCTTGCATGCAAAACCCTGTGGGTTTGTGCCTTCGGGGGATAGGAAGGACCCAGGACTCACATCCTTGGGAACAGAAGGGTGGCTCAGAGCAGCCACTTGGCTCAACACGTGCAGTGGAACTCAGTGCCATGAGGCTGAGTGGGGCACCAAACCCTTCCCCTAACTTGCCAAGGTGGAAATGCCTCTCCCTCTCAGGCGAAATTGTAACTTCTGATACAATTCCCTTCGGACTCTTTTGAGATCTCTGCTCTGCTGGGATTTTATTAAGATCTTGGCTGGTATGCAGGCAGACAGTGAACTTCATCCCCAGGCTTCTTCCATGCCACATTCCCAGGGGATCCCCACTTAGCTTGTTTTACCCCCTCAGGTACTCTTGGAAGTTGGTCTCGGGAGAGGGAGCGCTACCACGTTGTTCATGCAGCACCAAGGAATAACTGGGCACTCCCACAGCTCAGAAATGCTGAAGATCAAGAGGCAGCAGATAAATCAGCCCATGGTAATTAAAAGACTCTGCTTCACTACCAGATTTGTGTCACTGAAACATTTCCACCAGCTAAAAAAAAAAACGTGGTAAAGGAGATTTGCTTTGCCTGACAGTTTTTAAAGCCCTTCACAACTTTCCTGCTTCCCCCTCAGTTCTCCTTTAGGAAAGAACTTAACCGTTTTCTCATTCCTCTTTTTGGACGTGATTATTATTCACTTTTTCCCAACCAACCCTTCCCTCAGTCTATTTAAGACTGGGCCAACTTAAAACATTCGTCATTATGGCTTAAATCCTGGGCTCCAAGAAATTTCCTGCCTGCTCCTGCTGGGATGGTGGGTCCCCCAACGCCTTCAAGGTGTGCCATGAGCATCATCTCAGTGTGGACCTTCCCTCCCATCCCCCAAATCCCTTCAGATGGGCCCCCCCCTTAGAAAAACCCCCTTAGGAAACCATTCTGCTGTCAGAGCAGCAAAAGGGATGTAATAGGGAACACTGGTTTAGAGCCAGCTCCTGTGAATGAGGCCTTTTGACTACCTGGCAATTTTCATTAGGGAGTCAAAAGAATCGTTTGTGTTCTTTCACTTTTGGCTACCAAAATTATTTTGTCTCAAAACAAAACAAAGGATTATTGGTTTTGGCTTCCTGAAGAGGAAAAATAAGCTTGGTTGATGAAAAGAGCTTGATTTAAGGGGGGTAAAAGTAAAACAAAAAATTGGCTAAGTGAAAGAAAAATTCACCAAATGTTTCATGCAATAAAGAAAATCCCCTAAGGTAACGTTTGGAAAGCCAAATTAGGTATTAAGCCACCTTTGTTTTATTGTCAGAAGTGGTGAGGTCTGGCCAAAATGGCACTTGCAAGCCAAAATTTGGCTGAACTTTCAGGAAGACTCTGAGCTACCCCAAGCACCCCTGTCACTCCTAAAAACTTTGCACCTGCGTTTTTTTTTTTACAGAGGCAGTGCTAAACCTTGGGCCCACTGAGGGAAGCTGGTCATGTCAGTAGGACCAGGCTGCAGCTCACAGCCTCCTTTTCTGGACGGACGCAGCACCTCCTCTCTGAGAGAAGAAAAGGAAACAAAGCAGTGTAAAAAAAGAAAAACAAAATAAAAAATAAATCAGAGCAAATCACGTTTCAGCACAGCTATTTTTTTTTTTTCTGTATTTTCCCCCTCTCTACTGATATGTAAAAAAAATATATATTATATTATATTTTCCTTTTCTTAAATTATTTCTTTCAGCGTCAGTCCCAGCCGAAGTCCTGCCCCGTCATCTGGTAGAACTTCATGTTGAAGGGCCTGTAGAAGTCCCGCAGCCTCTGCACCACCTCCTGGTCGATGTCAGGGTGGGTCCTGCCTTTCGTCTTCCCCAGGCAGTGGGGTTTGCTGCTGCCTTCCGCCTTCTTCAGGCACGGGAACCCCTTGGTTTTGTTGAAGTAGAAGTGTTTGTCGGTGATGATCCTCTTGAGGCCCAGAAAGTCCTGGACCCTGCCCAGCTCCCCCGCGGGGTCGCTGATCATCCTCTCCCCGCTGACGAAGAGGATCTGCCCGATGGGGAAGTGGAGGAGCCAGTTCTCCAGGTGCTTGGCGTAGATGCCAATCTGGATGGCGCTCCACGAGGTGTCGATCAGGCCCGTAGTCCTGTTTTTGAAGGTCAGGCTCTCAAAGGTGGGGATGTCGGGCTTCTTGGAGAGCGTCTGGGTGTAGTCCGAGATGGCTCTGGTCACGGGGTCCCGCACCACCACGATGAGCTTTGTGCCCTTGGACATGGAGGAGATGCGGGCTGGGGCCTCCTTGGTGACGAAGTAGCTGGGGGTCTTCTCCATGGTGATCTGCCCCTCCAGCGTCCTGGGCATCAGGTCCCTGGCAGAGGGGGAACGAGGGACAGGTTAGTGCCACAAGCCCCTGGGCAGGGTCGGGCAGTGCTCTGGGGATGTCCTGGGAACCAAGGGCAGGATGGTCCTGAGCCTCTGGCCCAGCCCTTCCCTCCTCTGTCAGGAGGCCCACAGTGCTCTGATTCTGCAAACACCTGAGCTCGTCCTTGATCTCCCACGGCCTTTCACTGCCCATTTACCTGGAATTGGACCTGAATTCATTCTGCCCTCTCGATGGGATCCCACCTCCCTTCCCGCAGTGGTAGGAACACAGCACATCTCAACCATCCCAGTGCCCTATCCCTTTAAATTCCTCCCTGCCCACACTGGGGTTTCCTGCACAGAGGCTTAAATTCCCTGGAATAACAGTGAATTCCTGGAGCAACAACACTCCCTTCCTGTAAGGCAGAGGAAGTTTCAAGGGCCCAGGATGCAAGACTTTATTTTTTGGTATTTCCAAGGAGGCAGCAAGTCGATGCCACATAAGAATGGGCAACATCAGCCCCCTGACCTCAGCAATTTCCTTCTTTCACCCCAAGACATTCCCCACACCGGCTGTTTTGGGAAGCTCTCCTAGATGGAAGTGGGAAGGGGCTTGGGGCTTGAGCCAGGGTCCATCCTGAGGGTTCCGAGCACTCCTGGTCCGGGACTGGGTGTGATCTGCTAAAGGCCCTGTCCTTCCCAGGGGGAATGGGAGATGGATGGGGGGTGGCCGCAGCGCTGGTGAGGTTCCCCACCATGCCACCAGCAGTTCTGACGGCAGCTGCAGCCCCCCACACCCCGACCCCTGGGCTTTGACCCTGGCACGTGAGATGAGCTGCTCCCTGCCTGCCCCACTGCCACCACCCCGCAGCAGCAACATCTGGTTTGCAAACCTGTGCAATATGCCAGCGAAATTGAACCCATCTATCAAAAAAAGCAACAATGAGAAGCCAACGACAGCTAAAAAGCAGCAATAATAACCAAACCCCAGGCTGTTATGTCACAAACGAGAGAGCAAGGAATGGCCCTTCCCAAAGCAATTCCCCTTGCAACCACATTTGCAACACAGGCTCACAGGGACCCTCTAGACATGGTAGAGAGGGAAAACGAAGTGTCTGAGGGGGCTCATTTCATCTCTGACTTCTCCACAGAAGCAGTGCCAGACCTTGTGTCTCCAGGAAGGAGCCAGACACCGTGGTGACAGGCACGTGACAGAGCTGGCAGTCCTGGGGGACACACGGAGCCTTCTCCACCATGAAGCTATCAAAAAAGGAGGACAGAGAAACTGAGGCACAGCCAGCATCGCGGCTTGGTGCAACCTCACACCCCCAGAGGGGTGTGTGTTGCTCCCTGGGCCACTGCTGCCACCAGCAACTTGTCTTCTCCTTCCCCCACCACCTCTCTTTTTCTTCCAAATCATTTTAAGTAGTGACTCTGCAACAGGAACTTATAAAAAACCCAAAAACTCGCTCTGACAAGCACTTCCCTTCCCCCACCTCCAGCCCACACTCCCAGAAGTACCATCACAGCATGTTCAGGAGATGACTGAAAGGAAAGATGCTCTAGCAAGAGTGATAACTTGATGTAACCATGAGCGTGTGTGTATAAATAAACTCAAAAATGCTGCCTAAAGAGATTAATTCCTCCCTCCCATGAGGCCAGCTAAGCCCAGGGGCTGTGCTGCCCCAGCAGCTCTAACAAGGCTCTGTACTTGCTTTGATGAGCTCTGAGTGTACCTCGGAGTGAGCTGAGCCTCCTGCCCTGCCCTGCTTTAGATCTCCGGTGAAATCGATACACGGAAAGATGCATTTCAGGAAACTGAGAAAAATTTTAAAAAAAACCTCCAAGAAAAGCTGTGAGACTGAGGAAGCTGAAAGGAGAGGGGCAAAAGATCAGAGAGGTCTGCAAGGAAAAAAGAAAACTATTCGTTGTGTTGCTGGATGTAAAATCAAACCCAACTGGCATTAATAGCAAAAGGACACCCTTGCCACTGATTTTAATGAGGATGGGTTAAGCTGAGCTTGGAGCAAAAGAGGCAGGAATGGTCCTAGGAGAGGACAAGGAGCCCTGGGTGTCTCCTGTCCTTGCCTATCCTGCTGTAGAGGTATTCTCTCTGCATACAGATAACGCTCAGGGAAATCTTGGTGCTGTTGGAGGGATCTGTGACACAGCTGTCACCTCTCACAGGATGCTGCACCCTCACAAAACAATTCCAGTAAAGTCAGGGGCCTTGGAATTCCCTTTGTCTCCGCTCTTCCATCCCCAGGGAAGCACTGCAAACCACGCAGGATGAGCAGATCACCTGCTGGAGTACTCATGGTTCTCTCCCTTGGTCACAAAGGTGTCCGGCAGGACTGCTTCACTTCCAAGTCAGGGAATAATCCCTGGATAATTTGCTACCACAGGACGTGCTGAGGAGGCTGTCCTGCCACCGTGGCATGGTCCCTGTGCCCAGTGCAGTGAGGGCCCTCCCAGCACACAGGCTTTTATCATCTCCAGCATTCCAGAGGAGCTGAAGTGTGTAGAAAGTTGGTTTAGATCAGATATTAAGGAGAAAGTCTTTACTATGATAGTGGTGAGACCCTGTCACAGGCTGCCCAGGGAAGTGTCCAAGGCCAGGTTGGACAGAGCTTAGAGCAACCTGGGCTGGTGGAAGGTGTCCCTGCCCCTGGCAGGGGGCTTGGAGTGAGATGAGCTTTAGTGTCCCTTCCAACCCAAACCATTCCGGGATTCCATGAGCACTGCACTGAGCCGTGCTGGGATGGAAAGGACAGCTCTCAGAGCGCACACTGACGCTTCCAGGAACTCACAAAAGCACCCCAAAAACCAGACCTGACGGCAGGCAGCCAGCCCCGAGCGTGGGGACCTCCAGCTGTGCCAGAGCCCAGGCACACCGCTGACATTCCAGCTTCCCAAACGCAGCATCCTCCGAGAGGCAGAGCCTCTCCTGCCCCAGCCCCGGCCCTGCTCGCTCTGTGGCTGCTGCTGTGGCTCGTCCTCACGGGGCACGCCGGCGTTGATCTGAGCAAGCCTCGGTGTTTATGTGTCTCATTACGTCTGCAGCCAGCAGCAGCTGCTTCCGCACTGTGTCTGTCAAGCAGCATCTCAGCAAAACGGCCCTCCCGTCCCTGCCTCCGCTCCTTCCAGGGAAGCTCCCTCTGAAGATTAGGTCTGAGTGACAGGGGTGCAAACGTACACCTCAGCCGCAGCCCCCCGGGCTCCCGAGGCGTCTTCTCCGGCCCCATCCGAACCCCCAGCACCGACCACAGCCAGCGGTGCCGGCCCCAAATCCAGCCCACGCAGCAGGGCAGGGCTGACAGTGGGATGGGGCAGGCAGCCGTGCCCGTCCAGCCGCCCATGCTGTGCCCACCACACGGACATCCAGGCAGAGGTGCCCACCCAAGGGCTGTGCCCATCCCACGGACATCCCAGCAGAGGTGCCCACCCAAGGGCTGTGCCCACCACACGGACATCCTGGCAGAGGTGCCCACCCAAGGGGTGTGCCCACCACACGGACATCCTGGCAGAGGTGCCCACCCAAGGGGTGTGCCCACCACACGGACATCCTGGGAGAGATGCCCACCCAAGGGCTGTGCCCACCACACGGACATCCCGGCAGAGGTGCCCACCCAAGGGCTGGGCCAGGTCCTCAGCAGACCCTCCCAGTTGCACACCAGGCACCACAGGCACCTGCACTCCCTTCACCGCTGGGTTTAACCACCTCAGCAGTTAAAAGAAAAGCACTCCAGGAATCTCACTGCCTCCAGAACGGACTGGGACACCAAGCTCCCAGTGCAGCACTGAGGGAGGTAACAGCTGGTGTCACCCTGTCCCGAGGTCACAGCCAGGAAGCCTCGTCTCTTCCTGAGGAGCTGGGAAATCCATCTAAGGAACGCCATGGAGAGCAAAGCTTGTTTGCTGCTAACTCCAGAGGTGAAGATCCTTCCTGGACCTCAGGCTGTGACCTTGGTCAGGAGGAGCAGCAGCAATCCCGGGCCAAGGGCAGGGCAGCCAAGGCGGCAGGAAGCAGCGGTGTCCCCAAGATAAGGGGTTCACACACCCCCAGGAGACCCCCTAGAGCATGCACAGTGTGATTCTGTGTCACCTCCCCTTCGTGTCACCTCCCCTTCGTGCCAGGAGAGGAGAGGACAGAGCCACGGGGCCACGAGTGCTGCGGAGTGAGGGGAGCATCTGCACGCAAAGAGGGGGCTCTGCTCACCGGCCCCGTGCCCCCGCTGTGCCTCCCGTGCTCAGCCCCTGCCTCACCGCCCTCCCGGGGACGGAGATTGCGCCCATCAGAGCTAATTACGGCACGCAAACCCTCTGTCTAATTGCTCTGATTAATTATTGATGGGCTGAGCTGCTGCTTGGGAGGGCAGCAGGTAGTGGGGAGCCCCGTGCTCAGGCAGGTGCCCCCTGGTTCCTCGTGCTCAGAAGTGATCCCGATGTCCCAGCATCCCATGACCCGTCTGGGAGAGGAAACGGTGCCAGGGGGTTCCCAAAAATCCGCTGTGCTGGAAAGCACATCTGGAGACCTCCAGTGCCTAAGTGCTATTGACAAGCACCAACTCCCCGATGTCATCAGCCATGCAAGCCATTGATTTTCTCTGCTGGAACAAGAAACTCATCGGAGCTGAGGCAATCACAGGTGGCACCACCTCCTCCTCTGGGCTGACCAGCTGGGGTTTGGAAAAGGGGCGTTTTGTAGTTGTTTTCTTTCCAATGGCTAATTGCTGGTAAATCCCAGCCCTCTGCCCCAGGGCTCTTGGTCACAGCCCTTCAATGTGTGTCCATCCTTAGTATGGGAATGGAGACACCACCGGGCATCTTCTGAAGGATGTTTCTCTACCAGGGTTGGGGCTGGGGCTGGGTTCCTCAGCCATCTCTGCAGTGCTTCCCCCTTGGGCTGGCCTTGAGCTCTTTAACCCAGCCTTGGAGCTCCTTTCCCAGCACTCCCAGCAGCTCCAGCAAGGGGGGCACGTCATGCACTGGGAAGGACAAACTCTGCCTGTCCCCATCAGCCATCACCTCTGGTCTCTCCAGCACCATGCACCTCTCCCAGTGACAGCTCAACCCCAGCAGTGGGCAGAGCTCCACACATGAGGCATGAGCCATCTGCCAAATTCTTCCAGCACCAGCTGATTCCCACAAGGCAGAAAATCAGGCTCACACTGACTTCATCATATTTCCAATGTAGTTCCCAAATGAAAAGTGATTCTTTCTTTCCCAGCTGGATTTGCTTGGGTAAATTCAGGCTTCTGGTGGTTGGCTCTGTTGGCTTTTTGGTGCTGCTTTACTGATACTGCGGTGCCTCTTAATGAAAACAAACACTCCTGCTCTCTTCTGCAGATGCCACCGTCAGGAGGGATGAGAGGCTGACATGACTTGGCAATGTGCAGCCCACAAACCATCCCAGCCCCGGGCTGCACCCCCAGCACGTGAGCAGCACGGGTTAGATGGGATTCTGGGAAGAAATTGTTCCCTGTGCGGGTGGGGAGGCCCTGGCACAGGGTGCCCAGAGCAGCTGTGGCTGCCCCTGGATCCCTGGAAGTGCCCAAGGCCAGGCTGGATGTGGCTTGGAGCACCCTGGGATAGTGGAAGGTGACCCACGGCAAGGGTTTGGAACAAGATGATTTTTAGTGCTCCTTCCACCTCAAACCACTCTGTCTATCATCACTCTACAACCTGCTGACTCCCCTCTGTGTCGTCCTGTGCCAGAGGAGGCTTTTCCAGCTGAGACAATGGCCGTGATCCTTTCACACCCTTGCACCCTGCCCTTCTCCCTTGCAAGTGCAAATCAAGAGCTCCCCATCCCACCACGCCCGAGGGTCACTCACTGCTGGGAGAGGACAGCAGAGGACATGGCTGGACATGGATCCCATGAACCCAGCACTCACCTAAAGCAGAGTTTTGCTGGGAAGTCCTTGCCTGTCTGGCCACTGCATGTCTGCACCACGGAGAGGGAGCTCACAACCTCTTTCCATCACACAGAAGGATGCCAGGAGTCACAGCCTTGACAGGGGTCAGCACAGCCTTCAGCCTGGACCTCACCTTCCTCAATTAGGATCTTAAACCATCCAGTTTTGGCACCTGCATTGCAATTTGTGTTTGTTTCAAAGATGTGCCTGTGTGGGCTGGGGTTTATGCCCAGCCAGTACGTGAACAGAGCAGGAGATGGCACATGTTCTGAAAAGTTCAGAGAGTGAGAACTGAGGGATGACAAGAAAGTGGGTACAAATGGCCCAGCACCTGATAGAAATAAATCTCAACCTCATTTTTCCTCCCTAAGGGCACCCCTGAAGTCTTACATGGGTACATCCTCCCAGACATCCTCCCAGGAGCTGCTGCTGGTCTTGGAGGGACCAGGACTGTCCCGTCCCCCACCTGGACCCAGGGGAACCTTCTTGATGGGCTCAGCCAGGGCAGAAGGGTCTACAGTGGGGAGAATATGGGAAAACCTCCACCCCCAAACCAAAAACCATCTCACTTCTCTCTCACTCAAGGATCTCCAGGACCACACATTTCAGCCCTGACTAAGCAAATCATCTTAAGGAGGAAGGTTGAAGAACTGTTTGTTATTGCAAGTGTCTCCCTCTTCAGGACTCGGTTTTTGATAAATTAACTCCAGCTTCATTACTTCATGATATATTTCCCTTGACATTTAATTATACTTACCCCAAACACATTAAGCCAATCAGTCTGAACAGCTTCTTATTAATATGCAAATTTCTCCTTTGAAAAGCCATGAATCTGTGAAAAATCTCTACAGGCTTCAATTAGGCCCTTTTGGGAAGTTGGGAAGTTCCCTGAGAAACGCTCTCCTGGCCCAAGGAATCCAGCCCCACAGACACCTCCTGGTGCCTGGTTTGGGAACGGGAGAAGAGGATGCTACAGCACCTTCTGGGGTCTGGAGCCACGAGGATGAGAGGTTGAATCCCTCAAACCAACACGGCACTGGCAGCTTATCCCCACCCCAGCCCCTTTTCCGTGGGAGCCACTGTTTGTCCTCTGTGCAAGTCATCCTTCCCCGGGACCACAAACGCAGAATATTCCGTGAAATCCCAGCTTTCAGCAAAACAAACAGGAATCTGGTTCTGCTGGTGCCACGGGCAAACGGGACGTGATTTGCATTAGGCAAATAAATTGAGCTACGCAATTAACCATCTGCCCTGGAACGGGGTTCAAGTTTTGCTTTGAAGCCTCACTCCCAGCCGCCCTCCGCTCTCACATCCATCTGAGAGCTGCAGGGTTTTCTGCTGGGAAACCAAGTGGGGATTAGCTCATGGCATCATTCCTCTAAGTAACTGAGAGAAACATCAGTGTAGGTACCACAGCCCTGGTGGCCTTTGGCCTCCCGGACGTGTTTGCTGCGGATTCCACCGATGGACGGGCCGCAAAGCCGCCTCAAAACCTTCCTGAGTCTCCAGCTGCCACCAAAAGCCTTCAGTCACCAAACCACGATGCTTTCCTGGGGGCTGCCGAGTGCCACATCATCGCCTCGAGGCAAAGTTACCCATTTCATCCTATTTCAAGAGAAGCTGCAGGTTTTCTTAAAAAACCATCTGATTTAGTGTAATTTTTTTTTTTTTATTCCCTACAGTTAGACATCAAGATCAGGAATACATTGCAATCAGTGTACTGTATAAATAGTCCAATTTTGGGAAACAGCTCTCATGAGCAATAAAGAAACCCAATTTACTATGCCCTATAATAAAAATATCTCTTTTACCATATAAATCAAACCAAAGTGAACTGATAAAAAAAAAAAATAAACTCAGGCCCCCTGGTTTCTGCCCACAGGCACAGGCAGATGGCCCTGGGGAAGGGCTCTCCTGCCCTGTATAAATATATACAAGAGCAAATCTGTTAAAAATTGCAGCCACCACTTTGTTTTCTAAAGGTCCCAGTTTATCCTTCGTCAGAAGAAGGAGGGCTGGGGAGAGGTTGGCCAGAAACACAATCCTTTCCTGTATAAACACCATAGTCCGTGCTGGCTCTAAGTGCATCATATGGTCTATATTTTATACGTGTATACAGAGAGAGAGAGAGAGGGAGATTTTTCAAGCCAGTCAGAGACATAAAGTGATCTTATATCATCTAAAACCAACAATCATACTTGGACTTCTGGCAGTTTTCCTTGCAGTCGTCCCTGCCACCCCCCTGCCCCTTCCTCCCGGCTGCTGCAGCACACTGCTGTCTGCCCCCATTATTTTTCACAAAGGCATATAAATCACTGTGGAGACTCTTATTATCTTATTTTCCCTCTGCTTCTCTCTTGTCTGTTTTGAGAAAAATTAATGCATTTGTCTCTGGAAAAATGCGCAGTCTCTATAATTCAGTTTTAAAACAAGCACAACTAGCAAATGGATAGACCTCCGTTAGGAGACTCATTTTTCATGCGAGTAATTGAACCCTTCCCTTCGATTTTTCCTTTGGGTG
Organism: Machaerirhynchus nigripectus; assembly: GCA_013397975.1. Lineage (NCBI taxonomy): Eukaryota > Metazoa > Chordata > Aves > Passeriformes > Dicruridae > Machaerirhynchus > Machaerirhynchus nigripectus. The sequence continues at coordinate 130,139 of VZRQ01001299.1, forward strand.
TTAAAGACAACTGATGCCTTCCTGGAATTTGCTTACGCCTCAGAAAGGTGGAGAGACAAGACAGACAGAAAAAGCAGAGGAGAGAAAGAAAGATGAGATAGAGGGCAAGAAAAAGATCAAAATGAGAGGAGAGGAGAGGAGAGGAGAGGAGAGTCCAAAGCACATCTCAAAGCCTTGGTTGGCTCTGTAGAGGGACTTTGGGGAGCCCTCGGGCAAACATCCCAAATGGGATTTTTCCAAAATCCGGAGCTTTGATTTGTACAGCTTCTCTCCACCCAGGCTGCTGAGGAAAGCCATCCCCGTCAGAGGGACAGCTCAGTGTCCTGCAAACCCATGGATCACCAGCCCCACTGTGTCCTGCCAGCACCCCAAACCCACGTGTGGCCTGGGGACACACACCCTGCGTGGCTGATGCCAGAGGGTTCATCCCAATGCCTCTTTCTGACCCAAAACTCAGGGAATCTCCACTGCTTCCCTCCCACTGCCAAAGGCACATCTGCCCCCACCAGCCAATAAATGGGAACCCAAACCATCGGTTCTCCGAACAAAGTCGCCCAAGACAGACAAACCACAAAAATCACAGCCAAAAAGAATCCCCATCCCTGGTGCTGGGGGATGCCTCTGCCCACATCCTGATCCCTTATCAGCTCCAGGGCTCGATGCACCACTCACACAGAAGAAGTCAGGAATGACTCCAGAAAGGCCACAATCAAGTGAGTGCTCAGGCCAGCAAAGTCCATTGTTCCTTTGTCTCTCGCTGTGTTATCTCTGTCCCCTGGGAGCTGCATTATTGCCTGCAATATATAATGCAATTTGCTGGTTTTCCATGTCTGCCTCGTCTCTCCCAGGTGCAAGCGCAGGCCATGCACACTCACTGCAGTGCGTGTGCTCCTCCCACGGACGAAAAGAAGGATGGGACAGGAGTTAGGATGGGAACTGGAGAGGGGGGTGGTGGTTGAGAAGCTGCAGGCAACGTAAAGGGGAATAAAACGTTGTCTGAGAATTGGAAGGACACAGAAAAACCACTAAATGGAGGTGATTAATGAAAAACAGTGTTCCTCCCTTCTCCTTCCCTCTGAAGAAATGCCACCAACTCTCAGAGACTGAAAATCAGGACCTAGTGAGTGCAGGGACTGAACTGGATAAATTAAATCAGCTGGAGTTGGAGGTAGGGAAACAATATTGGAAACGGGCAGTGGATGCAGCAGGCTGGGACCCCCTGGGCTGTACAGGCACACCTGGGGAGTTCTGCACACCCTTGTGCCCCTGGAGATTGCGAACTGGCTGCTGGGCTTTTGGGAGCAAGGAGATGGATTTCCTCCCTCATCCGCAAAGGTGAAAGGATCTGTCCGCCAAGATACTGTTGTGGAGTCCTAAACAGTTCAACAGAGATCATGATAAAGCTTTGGGAACTCCTGTGGCATGCTGGAGGTGGTGTGTGCACGTCTGTGTGCGTGCAGAGAGTTTTGTGGGAGACCCAGAGACCTCAGAGGACCTCGCTGTTGACAACAGAGGTTGTTCCTTCAGTTATGCTGAGAAGTGACTTCTTCATGTACCACTACACATCTCTTCCTGCTGCATGGCCGAAAAACCCTCAGTCTGTATTACAAAAAAGGGAGCCTGACCTCAGGCTATGATCTAAAATTATAGAGTCTTGCAGTGGTTCTTCATCCTTCCTGTGCCAATTCTTTGTCCTTCTGCTAAATGAAACTTTAATGGCTGGGAAAGGGCTCCGTACTTTCATTCCTGGAGCAAAGCAGTCAAGTGCAAAGGGGGCAAAAGTCGCCAGAAAACAGAGAGCTTCAAAGGATTCTTCCTGGCCTAATGTGCAAGTTCTGGGCAAGGCAAGGGCCAGTGCTGAGGAAGCTGCACGGAGATGGACGCTGGTCTCTCCAGCCCCACAGTCAAGGCAGGGAGTGCAGCCACTACTCACAAGATCATGCAGCAAGAACTCTTCCCTGTGCTCAGCACTTCCACCTTCTCCCAGGGAATGCATCACTGTCTAATCCAGTACTGGAGTCATCTGACATATTTCAGGAAGTTTTAGTTTGCAGCAGATCTAAATTTCATGAGTAAATGATCCAGCAGCCAGCTCAGCTCTGGCTGGTCTGCAGGTTTGTACCGTGCTCAGCTTCGTGTCCCAGGGGAGGGACGTGGAGGCTGAGGCTTGGGCATTAGTGTGACACCGAGGCTGTTCAGAGTGACTGCAGCTCAGTAATGTGAAAAGAAAGAGAAAGAAAAGAGAAATAAAGATGAAGTGTTCTCCAGAATATGGATGGATGAAAAAACCCCAGTTAAGGACCTCAGGTTCATAAGTCAACCTGAGTCATTTGGATCCAGGTCAATAAACGCTCCTCTTCCTCACTCAGCACTGAACTAGAGCGGGCTGGAAGCTTCAGATCAGCTCCTGAAGATGACTCCCAGCCTCTCCTTCCCCAGGGCTACCCTGTTTAGTGAGACCAACCCTCCCTCACCATTCACTTCCCAGCGTCCCCGAAGAGAAAATCCAGCCCAGGTGTGCTTCCTCTTCGTCCTGGGAAGACGTAAGGAAACACAGGAAGAACTGGCTGAGCCCATGCTGCTACTCTTTGCAGCAGCAGGGATTTCAAATCCCTGCTGACACCTCAGGCCCACCACGACAGTGACCCAGCACCCCGTGGTGGGGTCTCACCTTGCAGGGAAGTGGGACCACTGGGACCCCTGGCACGGTGTGATCTCCCCATTCCAACACGGAGAGCCACGGAGGGATTTGGCAAAGGATTCCGAGCCTTGGGAGCCCAGGTCTTCTGCTCTTAAGCCACTTTGGAAAGCCCAGACAGGACCCCTGGAGATGAAGATTTTGAAGTGTGATCAAAGAGACTTGACATAGCAAGGAGGATTAATGTTTCTGCAAACGCACGGTGAAAGCTTCTTAGTTATTCCAGAGGGGTTTTTTCCAGAGGGGCCTAAGGGAGTTAGGCACTTAAAACTCACTCAGACCCTTTATTTAGTTTGCAAATCTAGCAGTGCAGTGCAGCAGTGTGACCCCTGAAGCATTACTTTCCGAGCGCGTCTGCTTGAGTGAAAAGCTGAATTGATTCTGGCTGCACTGGTGGCCCCCTGCAGCTGCTCCTTCTCCACATCGGAGGGAGCGAGTCGGCCTGGGGAAACACTTGGGGCTACAAAGTACCTGAAGAAATAAAATAAGACACCCCACTGGAACCATGTGGGCTGTGTGTTTGAGGGGATCACTGGGAGCAGCTCCAGGTTTGGTTGTGCTGGACATAACGAGCTGGAGGGTGCTATGAATCACCTCCATCTGGGCAAGCAGCATCCCCAGTCCCTCCTGGTGGGTCTCACCACCATCTCCAAGAAAGCTGCAGGAACCACTTATTTCATTACTTTGGTTACTCTTCACTGATCACATCTCCCTGCTATTTTTTTTCTCCGTCACCAGCCTTTTGCAGCCAAAAACTGTAGAAAGAAGACATGGCAGGGGCTTTGCTCCCCAGCTGGTCACATGCTCATGATGTCCTAATCATTCCTACCACCACTTCTAATTCTGTTGCAGAGGGTTCCAGCTCCAAAAAAGCAGTATGAGGAAGCTGGAAAAAAAGACAGGAACAATGAACAAAGAACCTGTTTTCATGCGAATATTCCTCACCACATTAATGACAATAATAATACTACTAAAAATAATAATAACGAGAAATGCAGAGCACGGTCTGGCTGCTTTTCCTGGGATTTCATTTCCTTCACCTCACCACCACAAACCGGCCAGGGAGCCCCCGGCACAGCGCGAATGGCTCGTTGGGAAACGCGGCACACATGTGACACGCTATTGTCCCTAATTTGATTAATGAAGCCATCACGCTAACGGAGCGTTCTACACACCCCCAGCACCTTGTTACCAACCCACACCAGCAACTTCCCAGCAGAGCATTAATTCCCCAATACTTGCCTTTCTCAACTTTGTCAGGTAATTGTTTATGAAAAGATGAATGTATACAATAATACCGGGTGAAGGGAGCTGATGTATGTGGTGTTAATGAATGAAATAATCAGTTTGGCAATAACTGGCATGTGTATTTGTCAAAAGGGAACCAGCAGGACATTAGCATTCTGCAGCCACCCAACCTTTATCTCCTGGTCTTGTGTTTGACAACCGCCCCTAGATAGTCCATGAATAAAATACAGAGTAGTACCCAGACATAATTAAACTGCCAATGTGGATGTACCTAAATGAACTTGATATCTTAATGACACTAGATAGCAGGCGAATAATGAAGGCGGCGTGAAAGGGATGTGCATAATGAACACAGACATCCCGGCTGTCGCCGCGGCGCTGCCCGCGGGGACCCGGCGGCTCCCGACCTCCTCGTTAGCACGCCCAGCCTGGCCTGTGCTCCCACGCCACCCATGAGGACAGAGTGCCACCAGCCCTCAGGGGTAAAAGGGCTGGTGTCCTGCAGCGCTTGCCAGGCTGTGGGCGCAAAGGACGGGGCATGTCTCGCCCTCCCTCCTCCGGAAATCTCTCCTTTGCCCCATCTCTCTGCCCCTAACCCTGTGGGTCCTGCCACGTCTGCTCCTCCAGAGACCTCTGGCATGCTGCTGTGCACGCAGACGTGATTTCAGGAGCACTTAACATGATTAAATTACCAGACATGCTCCTTTTTGTTTTTTGTTTGTTTTTTTTTTTCCCAGCACGGAGATGATTTTCGAGGGAAGGAGCAGCTCCTTGGGGATGGGCAGCTCAGAGGATGTCCCAAGATAACTCAGCAGCACGGAGCCACAAGCCCTCATCCCCATCATCCACAGACAGTGAGCCAGATGTGTCCTCTCCCAGCACCTATGGGTGCAAGCCTTCCTCTAGAGGATGCTGGGCACCCCTGGCAGTCATCCCAGCTGTCCCTAGAAAGCTGGTCCAGCGTGAGACAGGAATTTACTCCTGCAGGGCAGGTTTGATCCCCCTCCTTTGGGGCAGCACCACGCTGGGCTCCTACCCCACACTGCTCAAAAGGTAATTGTCACTTACTGCTCTAATGGTTCCAATTTTAGCAGCAAATGAGCGATGCAGAGTAAGAATCAGTCTTATTAAAGGGGTAATAATGGGAAACTGGAGCAGGCACTACAGGGGAAGGAACACTTCCCCCGGTACACAGGATGCTGCCCTGCTGGTGTTTGACAGCAGCAGAGTCCCTGCCTTCTGCTGATACAGCTCCGAGATATTTGAATACAATAAGCTCAGCATGCAGGAGAGCAACCGGTGCAATAGGCTCGGCTTGGCTCTGCTGCGGCGTAATCGACTGAAGGCTCAGAGATTGTCACAAAGCCAGCGTGGGAAATGGGACCTGGGAGAGGTCCTATCTCCCTCTATAAAGCAGATTAGGGAAAATCGCTTCAGGCAAACAGAAGAAGTACAGCAGGTTTGGGGGAAACTGTCTTAAACCCCTGGAAGCGTTCAAGGTCAGGTTGGATGGGGCTTGGAGCAACGTGGGCTAGTGGAAGGTGTCCCTGCCCGTGGCATGGGGCTTGGAATGAGATGTAAGGTCCCTTCCAATCGAAACCACTGGTGATTCTCTGATTCCATGAAAGCCCAGTAGCCAACACAGCCAGGACCAGCACAGGCTGAGAGCAACCCACTGCAGGAAGCACAGCAAGAGCGATGCTGGGAAGGGTATTGAGATAGGTTAAGAGACCTAACTCCTATCTGGGCCAGGAAAAGGTGGCAGCAGTGTGGTACAGCCTGCCCAGGGAGGTGACGGGAGGAACCTGGGCATGTGCTCCCCACCACCACGTCCTGAACAATGACAGTCACCACCAGAATGATGCAGCCAAAGTGCTCTGAGTTCCTGCTGGATGAGACCCTCAACCTACTGCACTCAGCCCCTTTCCCCTGCTGGGCATTTGTCCCTGGCTGCCAATTCTTTGACCATTGCTTTTCTTCCTAGGAAAGACATCCCCACGGTGCACCCTCGTGAGACAGTAATGGGGATTTCATTAGATTAAATAACTCCAATGAACCCCAGAGACCAACAGCACTTTAAACACGGAGCTCGGAGTTAGAATTACTGTTATCTAACACTGATTAGATTACAAGGTAAATCCAATTTTTCCCCAACCATATGACGGCCATGATTTGCCTGGTGGGAGATGTTAAGGACGGCATTCCTGGAAATCTCTGCTGAGGGAAGGAAGGGCCCATGGCTGAGTCAGCAGTGTCAGGGTGACCCATAGGCTTGTCTCTGCAGAGAGTGTGAGCAGGGCTCAGGGGATGTCCCCAGTGTCCCTGCCCTTACTTTGCTCCAAAGCTGGGGGCGCAGGTAGATCTGTATCTGCCACGATGGCTTATCCTCCCCTCCAGCAGGAATAGCACCAGGAAATAACTGGGCCTCTCTGGCCCACAGCCCTGCCTTGGCTGAGGCCGTTAATCACTCCCCAAAGCTCCCTCCTGACGCTTTTCCCCCTGGAATCCCATGGCTTGGGATGTGCCTGGAGCCTCTGGCACTGCCCACCACTGCTGCCTGCAAGGGGAGAAGAGTTGGAGAGCACCTGGGCCTCTCCCTTCTCCTCATCTCCAGGATCCTGTTGGGATCTCTTTTACATCTCTGGGCTTGGAGTGGGCTGGGAAAGGCTGGTCAGGGCAGGAGAGAGATCACCTCAGGGTGCCACTCCTACACAGGGAGGTGTGGCAAGCGCCCTCTCCCTGAGGACAGCACCGGGTGGGACAGCTTTGAGTGCACAGTGCGCTCTCCTCCCTGAGCATGCCACGTGCTTAATGCTTGGCTTGGGAGATCAGCCAGGACAGAGCTTCCTCTGGACATCTTGGCTGAGGCATCTTTGGGTCAAGCAACTCCTAAATGCATTCCCAATCCCAGCAACAGCAGGCAGGCAAGAGCACATCCCACTCGGACAGACGGGCTCCCTTGAGTGCTGGATCAGCTGCTGGTGCAAAACTCACTGCCCTGATACATCTGGTGTTGTCCTGGGGATGGGTAAGGAAAACAGGAAGCTCACCAGGTGACCACAAAGGTGACCACGAGCAGAGGCCCCACTCTGGGCTGACCACAGCCTACTCAGCAGAAGCTCCCAGGCATGTGGAGGAGGAGGAGGGTTCATGTCCCATCCTTGCTGGAACACTCAGTGGGCTCCACTCTGGGTCCGGACTCCTCCAGACCATTCACCCCCACGTGTCCCCAGGGGTGATGGCCAGGAAAGCCCTGGAAGCACAGCTCTGCAGGTCACCCCACCTTGGGCTCCTTCACCGAGGTGTGGCCTCACACCAGCTGCTCTGTTTGACCAACAAAACCAAACGCTGCTTTCAGGGCTTAAAATACAGAGCCACTCATAATTGCAAGGCAGATTTACTCCAGAGGAAACACACCCACATTCCTGCTTTGCCTCTGCAGTCACCACCCCTGATGTCTTTCCCATCTACCTTCTCAGGCCCATAAAGTGACCGAGCCCTGGCAGCTTCTAAGTGAGAGCAGGGCTGGGACATTGCTAAGAAAGCAGCAGCAGCAGCAGCACATGCTGGGGAGATGATCATACTGTCCAAAAATAAACAATATTTTAGAATTCCAGCGCTGTGATAGCATATTTCTCATACACCAAAATATCTAGAGGTTTTACGTTTGGCTTGGGAGCAGTGGTGGGTCCCGAAGGATAAATCAAGCCCACGGCTCCTCCTGCTGCAAGAAACTGTGGGCAGTGCTGGTGCCTGGCTCCAGTGAGATGCTGCACTGCCACACGGTCCAGCAGAGGCAGGAGGCGATGAGGAAGCACCAGTTTCCTTCTCCCACCTCCATTTTGGGGCAGGCTGGAAGGGAGGGCAACGAATGCTGGATTTCACTCTCTTAAAGCCCCCTGAACAGCCTGACAGCAGAGATGGGAGCACCCAGAACGGGGACCCACCCAGGCATCAGCTGTGACCCGGTGGCTTGCTGTCACTCGAGTGCCACCAGGAAGCCTGGAGCAGCTGAAGCTGCAAACCCCACGGCGCAGCCCCGCTCACGGCGCTGACCCCGTCCCGCGGCGCCGTGGGGACAGCGCGTCCCCAGGATGTGACAGGGGGCCGCGACCCCCCGCGCGGGCAGGGCAGAGCTCAACCTGCCCCGACACCAAACAAAGGCTGTGCCGCCCAGGGCTGACCCCGACCCGGGGCACGGCCGTGGTCAAACTCAATTAAGGGCTGTGCGCCGCATCTGGGTCAGGCTGGGGAGTCCCTCCCCTGCCCCGGCCTCTCGAGCTGCTTGCATTGATGCCGTGGGTGGCTACCTAGAAACAGAGACTGGACAGGAGTCAGGGAATAAAGGCAGGGATTTATTTGAAAGACTCTGGGCAGCCAGAGGCTGCATCCAAAACGGACCTCGAGTTGGACCCCGAGTCACGAGCTCTTCACACTTTTATAGGTTTGGTCCATTTGTGTATCAGCATAAATTCACCAATTAGAACTTTAGCTAATGATGTAATTTCTTCAATTTCTCCACCTCTCTAGGGGCTCTAGTTTACTCCTTTGGGCCTGGGACAGTCTGAGTGTCCTTGAACAGCAAGCTCAGGGAAGCTTGGTTGTGTCTGTCTGGCCCAGGAGAGCAGCTGACAAGAGCTGACAGGGAGCAGGGGTTTGATGGTCATTTCTACCCAGATTACCCAGACCATGGTGCAATGGGCAACGCTCCCTTCTTCAATACCAACCACCAGCCACGTGATGCCAGCTGGAAAATCCATCTCCTACATCAGTTGGACTTTTAACCAAGTAACACCAACCATAACTCCCCCCCAGTAAGAGTTACAGGAAGATGAGCCTCCCTGGGTCACCCCACGGTGATCCACAAGCTAATTCCTGTGCCAGCAGCAGGAACAGACCCCTGGGTCCCTCCCAGACAAGACCTGGCAGCTCCCTCAGCTGGACTTAGTTTCTGGTCCACCACGCTCAGCAGCTCCGGATGCATTGTTCCTTGCCAAGCACTTCCAGAGCCCTTTTTAGACTCTTTAAAAACCTCCTGTGGCAGCCAGTTTCACAACTTAATCTCACACTGTTTGAGAAAGTCTCTAATTCTGCTTCTTTCCAACCTGTTGCTGATAGCACAGATGGAGACATGAGAGGAGTAGGAGGGACAGGCACTGCCTTCATAACCAGCCCATGAAATCTCCTCCCAGAGGCTTCTGGACCTGTGGAATGAACGTGCAGAAGCCAGGGCTCCCCAAGCCCTGCCCAGGAGGTGGCTGTGCCAGCTGTCAACCCCAAACCACGCTCCTCTGGCCCAGCTCTGCATGTCCTTGCCTGTGCTCTGCTTGCTGCAGGCAGTGGGATTTGCCTTTTGTGTTTTTATCCTCCTTCAGAGGTGATGAAGGCAGTAACAACCTTTGCCACACAAGTACAAGAATGCTGAATACCAGGCAAACATCTGTGGGCAAATATTCGTATCCACACAGCAGAGTTCAGCAGTGCAAGAGGAAGGGGATCATTGCACAACATTCACTTTGTGCCTTGCTGTGACACGCAGCTTTTGCCTGCAGAAAAACCCAAAGTGCCTCTCAGAACAGCCCCTTGGCAGCAGTCGACAGCCAAGCACCTGTGGTGGGGCCCTGCCAGCAGTGTCGTGCCCACATGCAGGTCCACGGACAGGGGACAAAGACCACTGGAGCCAACTGAAACGGCCGAGTTCACTTTTAGGGGCAGAGAGCAGAATCACCTGAGATGGGAGTTAGCCCAGACGTGGGGATTAGCACCCTCAGCCCTTGTGAGAGGAGCCAGGGGAACTTTTCCTGACCTTCAGCACAAGCAACAGGTCGAGGAGCAGCCTGGAGGATGTGGCTGGTGCCAAGGGAAGCTCAGCACACGCTGGACACCCACGGTCAGCGCTTGTACCACCCAGCCTCCCTTCTCACCACAGCCAGGGGAGATCAGCACTAGCTGAACACGTGCCAAGAGGTCCCATGTGCTCAGACTCACTTTGCCAGAGGCTCTGGGTGCTTCTCTGCCTCTTTTCCCCAAGGGTAGAGTGGAGCATCCTCCATTCCACCAGTGCTGACCCAGGGATCAGCTGCCAAACACAGGGGATGGGATGAGCTGTGCCAGAATTTTCTACCAGCAAGGTTTGGAGCAGTGAGAAACACCCCAGGTGAGGCCACTGACCCAGTGCTTGTGCCTCACAGAAGGGAGATCTCCCTCACTTGTGGCTCTGGCTCCTCCTGCCAGGAGTCACCCAGGCTCCTCAATGACACACCAGTTTTACCAATGCAAATCACAGCACCTTAATGGCATCACCCACTAATTGCTTCCTCCATCCAGGCCTGGGGACCCTGCCGTGGGCACAGGTCCCCCAGAAGCAGGGGCAAGCTGTGCCTTGCTGCACCTGGAGACCCAGGGGCCTCCCAACAGCTTCTTACCAAGGCCTGAAACAAAACTTGGCAAGGCAAAACCTGGAGTCCAGCAATGCTGGAAACCAAAGGGATTTAAGGAGCGGGTTTCCAACCGAGGCAACAGCTCTGGAGCCAAAATGCAGCTGCAAAATGGGAAAAGCAGCACGGCCAGCTGGCATGCTACAGGGGCTCGAAGCACATCGGCACGGCGGGGTCACGGGGTGTTTTGGGTGTCTCAGCTGAGCCAGGCACCTCCTTGGCACAACAGCTCTCCTGGGCACCTCCTCTCCAGCCTTTCACTTGGCAGCTCTGTACTGGAGGCGTCAGGACACAGAGCATCACCCAGGTGGCAAACCCAGATGTTTGCTCACCTGTTCCACCGAGCCAATGCTTGGGATTTCTCCCCATAATTAGGCTTCCCAAACGGTCCAGTTCAGACAGTGCAAAACTGTTTCAATCACGTCAGAAGATGCTCCGTGTTACAATGCAAGACCACGAAGGCAGAAGTGAAATGGTGATGACAAAATGCAACAACTGAGAGCCAAAAGCTGCAGATGTGAGCACACAGAGCCACACATGGAAAAACGCAGGAGGCAAAACTATTGATCTGGTGATTTTCCATAAAAGGCTTCCCCAGAGAGCGTGGTTTACGGGAGGGAGCCCTCTTCCATCGGGCAATGGCAGAACAAATCAGCCTGGCTTAAAGACCCCACTGGAGAGAGAAATAAATAATGAAATAAATAAACAGCCAGCTTCCCATCGTGATGTTGCACTTGAACCTGAACATCTCTCCCCAGGGGACGATGTGGGAAGGGTGGCTGTGGAAAGAAATGATCCAAATGTTAACATCCCAGCTTGCAGCCACCAGCTGCGCCCAGGAACTGGAGTCGAGGGGTAGAGTTGGGAGCCAGGCAGGATCCCAGCGAAGCTGCTGTGCAGGCACCCATGAACTGCAGGGATTGGTGCAAGAAAGGTGTCCAGATGCCTGGAATCGCCCCAGTGGGATTTCCTTCCGCGACACTTGGGCGCAGCTGCTCGGCCGTGGGGAAAACAACCACACGAGGCTTCCAAAGCTGCCCTGGGGCAGCAATGAGAAGTTTCTCCTCCATCTTCCACCAGAGACATACCCAGCAGCCTGGGGGAGTTTGAGCAGGGATCTTCATATCTCTGCAACAGATGGTGCTGCGAGAGAAAGAGCACATAACGCATCTCCTCACTTCCAGGAAGCAAGAAGGATGGTCTTGCCACGCACGAAGGGAACCAGCAATTTCTTCTGCTGAAAGATTTCCTCCTGCAGCACCACATTATTCAACGGAAGAAATGCCAGGAATAATTCACTTCCTCGAGCAACTCTATTTATACTCTCACTGCGGGCACCATCCTGCTCTCGTAGCTCCTGGCACAGGGCTCAGGTGGGCGCGGTTTGGAGCCGAACATGTTGAACTCCAAACCACGAAAAAGCGAATTTCCCCGGGGAGGTGGGTTATGCAGGAGGAAGGCAGAAACACCAGCCACTGTCACGGGCCCTGGGATGACCCCAGACCTTGCATGGACACCCCCACTGCCCCACTTGGGGCTTTGTAATGGGGTAAAAACCCCGGTATCCAACGCCAGCAACACAAATTTAACTGAGACCCAATTCGCTTCCCTCCCGTAATACCTGCACGTAACGAGAATTTGCAAAGATTTATGGCCACAACACCCGCCCCTGCTGCCCCTCGCCAGCATCTGCTGTTTCCCTGTGAAAGCAGTTTGGGTTACCTCAGAATTCTCCAGGGGAAAAAAAGCATAATTAGCAGCTCAGGAGTTTCAGTGCCTGCGTCACAGAGGGGGCTCATGGGGGGTTATTCTCAGGTTTTCTGATCACCGGTTGTTCGCTCTGAACTCTCTGGAAATGCACCAGCTCCCTTCCCCCTCCCCAGACCTAACTGCTCCTATTATAAACTTCAAAAGGTCAGGGTGAAATCCAAGCTGGGCTGTGGGAAAGACATCCTGGTGGTGTGGCCAGAGCACGGCCCTGGACCCCAGACTCGATGTAATGACTCCCAGGAGTGCCCCCGAAGGGCAGCGGAGCCCTGGCAGCACGACAGGCTACGTGCAGAGGTGGAGACTCACAAAATCCAACCCCAGTAGTTGGAGCAGGTGAATCTGCTGCTTCTCTAAAAGTTTATCCCAATTTTTGCCATAAATGAGCTCTCGCCCCAGCCAGCTGGAGCTTTGCACTGCCTTCCACGAGAGCCAGCTCTGAGAATTTTACTGACAACGTCTGGGACAGCCAAGGCTGTATTTTCCCAATTGCTCAGCACCAGCAGACAGGGCCAGGTGAGCTCTATTTCCAAACATCTCGGGCCAAGGCAGAGCCACAGAGTGGGTGAGAAAGGTGCTGTTCTCTCCAGGATCGGGGTGTGAAACAGTACTGAAGAGGAGGATGGGTCTACAGACTTCTGAACCTCCCCAGTTTATCCCTGTGCAGACCACAGCATCTGGAAAGAAGATAAAGCGTCTGGAAATAAAATCTCAAGTATTTATTTTGATGCTTTCTGATAGGAATGTGGTTGACTTCTGCTAATATGCCAACTCAGGAGCTCACTCCATCATCAGGAACAGACACAAACCCTGGATGAGAACTTCTCCATGAACAGAAAACAGAAGGGATACCTAGAGATACAAAATGCTTGAAAGAACCATCAAAAAATAAGAACCCTTTGGGGTGTATTTAAGGAGTTAAGAGGGGAAGGAGCCCAGTCCCAGTTCTGTACAGGGAGGTCTTGTAAGGAGTGCGTGTCTGTACAGTGCCAGCCCTGGACAGCCCACCAAGGTGTGAGAGGACATCCAGCAAGGCTGTGTCAGGGCTACAGCCGCTCTGGCAGCAGCTCTGGTGGGGTTCACCTGCTTTGGGTGTTATTTAAGCCACAGCACAGCCCATCAGACTCCACACAGCTCCTCGTGTCTGTGCTGGAGAGAGGTGTCACATCATAGCCCTGCTGGTTCAGCCCCGCAGCACAGGGCAGTGGCTTCCCTTCCCCTTTACACACGGGCAAACTGAGGCACACCAAGGCATCTCCCCCCAGCAGTCGGGTGCCAGCTCCCAAACTGGTTCAGATCTCTGCTGAAATTCCTTGGAGTATCCATGTCCGGGTTGGACACAACGGCAGCGGCAGAACCAGTTACTGTCCTGCACTCAATGACACACACTCAGTGACTCACATGACGATTTCCCCGGCATTCCCAGCTCCTTTTCCCCCTTGCTTTTCCCCAGCAAGGAAAGCTGCCTCCAGCCACCCACAGACCCACCTCATCCTCCATCTGCAGGGACTCCTTGCCCAGGAAGTTGTTGCCCAACCAACACAAACGCTCTCCCCCGTCTGTGCCAGGCTCAGCCCATCTCCACCTGTTGTTTGCAGTGAATTACCTGCACTTTGGGGCCAAGACCATCTTTTGTTCCCTTGTTGTACAGTACCTGGCCCTGCGAGCTCAGTACAGGAGATGTTTGATTACACAGCTAATAAACAAACAAGGACCTTGATCCTCTTCAGCATGTGGCTTTCCAAGGCTGCAATTTCCAGAGAGACTGCTGCAGGCTGTGCTTGATGCTATTAGTAATTCAAATGTGTTTGGGAGGTGAGATGTTCCCAGGACAAGGAGAAGGAACTGCTAAACCAGACCTTCCCACATGCAGGCAGGCACGCAGCAGGGAGTGGAAAGCCCAAACTGGTTTAAACTCCATGTCCAGTAACACCAGCCACGTTCTGTGCTGGGCACACCCTGAACACAGTCAAAGAGCTGGTGTTTCCTGCACAAGCAGCAAGGATGGCTGAAGAAAGGTGGGGAGAGGACCACTGAAAGGCAACCACTGCTACAGCATCTCCCTCACACAGGGGGTTTTGCAACAAGGTTTTTCCTCCTGAAGGCCACCCGGTCCTGCTCCGCCTTCTATAAATTGTATTCACCTCCCTGATGTCCCCCCAGCACCATCCACACACTCCCGTCCCTCACACCGACACTCCCCCCGTCCCTCCCACACTCACACTCACTCAGAATACTCGGCTGGATTACAGCAACCTCAAAACCCCTGCTGCAGGGGCAGCCTGACTCCCCCATCCCCAGGGCTCTGATTTCACCCTGATCTGAGGCACAGAGGATGGGACACAGCACGAGGTGGGATGCAGCTGCTCGCAGCTGCTGTGAGTATGTCCCCTCCCAACAATCCTCCTTTTCCTCCACCCCAGACCTCTACAGCAACTGAGATGTTCTCTGCTCCCTCTGACTCAGAAATACCAGTGGTTGCCTGGATTACAAAGAAGCAAGGAAAAAAAGCCTTCGACAAAAATCCCAAGAGGACATTAATTAGGAGTCAGAACTCCCCAGCTCGGGAAGCATCGAGGAGGAGCGATACTTAAACTCCCAACCTGACGGAGTAACTTTGAATTATCTTTCATCTTCCCCTGGATCACATGTAATCTAATGACATTAACTTGGCTTCACTCTAGTGAAAGTGGCATCGGCGCTGCAGAGGCAGAGAGATTAAAACATACGAAATAAATGTTCCTGGAGTGACTGACAGCATAATGGCATTCCAACAGGCAGCTCAATCAGCGTGAGACTAACAAAAGATCAGAGGGAAGGAGCCAGATTCGCAGTATCACCCGCAAACACAGATATTTCCTTTTAATCCAGGCTTTTTTTTTTTACATGACTGGCTCAGCCCCTGTTCTTGGGAGTTTTCCCCAGGCTGTGCAGCCGTATTCGGGTGGGGGATGGCAGCTGAACTCTGCTAAAGCCCATGCTCACCTGCTATTGAACTCTGTCAGCTCAATAGCCTTGTTCAGGGCTGGAGCAGCGATCTCAGCACCGAAGTCAATGCGAGCATTGTGGGCTGCCCCCTCCCTCCTTTTGTCCCCACTGGATGAGGGGACTCAAACCCAAACCAGAAAAAGCCTCCTTTCGGCACACAACTCCCCTTGATATTCAACCCACACACGGGCCCACACAGAGGTGTCACACTCACCAAATTAAATCCCACAGATGGTTTTTACAAAGTCAGCTTCTCGGGGGGGACAGCTGTCCCTTACCCAGGCACAGCTCGGGCTGCGAGAACCACACCATTACTCTGACTTGCTGGATGATGTTTCCATGCACTGCGTGGCACCCCAGCTTGTCACCAGCATGTCACCAAGCCCGTGCCTCACGAGCCACTGCCTCTACAGGTACATCTGACCGGCTGCTCCGCGAGCATCATCCCGCCAGCCTGTCCCCCCGCTCTCTTTTGTTTCCAGGGGGAACCAGGGTTCTCCTCACGCCCGAAACCCCACAGCCACCCTGTCCTTGTGACAGCCCACCTCCGTGCTCCAGTGACAACGGCACCCGCTACAAAGGCTGGCTGCCTCCTCAGTTTCTGCAGCAGCCACCAGGTTTTTGTTCCCTGGGCCAGGGCAGCGGCTGCCTGTGCCGGCTTCCTGCGGGCGCTGAAAGCAAACCCAAGTGTTTATACCTTGTAATGACGCTGTTTAGTCTGACTGCTGGGAAACAGCAGCGCGCATGAAACCTAAGCCTCTGATGCCGAAGATAAGGAATGGGGACCTCTGGCAAACATCTGGCCATTTCCCCAGCCCTGAACCCTCACCAAAGATTACAACGAACCACGGGGAGAGACAGGTAGGTTTTTAAATGGGTATTTGTAACAGGCTGGTGGCTGGTGACCGGCAATGCTGGCACCGCAGCTCTGCCATCGCGCCGGGGGACTCTGTGTGTTAGCAAAGATTACTCATACAAGCAAAGCCAGCAAGATTAGGTCTCAAAGGAATAATCCCATACAAAGAATTCACTGTACCTCAGCCTCCACAGGGCTAATAAAAAAATTAAAAAAAAAAATAAATAAAAAAAAAGGAAAAAGGAAAAAAGAAAAAAAAAAAGAAACTCAGTACATCAAATACCAGAACAAACAAACTGCAGCAGTTAATGGGAGAGCTCATGTGCCAAGTGCTAAAACATAATGATTACACAAACAGCGCATGGGACAGCACGTCCAATGAATAGGAGCTGCAAGATCAAGACCAAACCTCTGGAAAATTAAATCCCCGACACCGAGGACTGTACTATGCCCTAAATGCCTGTGGCTCCTCCTCTGTCTAGGTCTGCACTCCTCGCTCAGGGACTGCTTCCAGAAGCAGGTCTATCCCACTGCCATCTGCTCCTCAAAGCTTCGAGAGCATCTTTGATAAATGAGCTTTTCTGCATATCCACCATAAATTTCAGTAGATGTTACCCCACAGCCATGTGTTTATTTTTCAGAGTCAAGACTCGATTAGAGTTCTTGAGGCTTTTCAGATTCATTTTTAACGTTTCCTTTCTGCTACAGGGTCAGCATGTGGAAACTGGATGAGCGCAGACTAAAAATATAATTTTGTAGACAGCTTCAGCCCACACAAAAGGAAATCTTTCTTCTCAAGAGAACCCACACTTTGCAGCCTGCAGAAACCCAGCGTGTTTCTGACATTGGCAGATACACAAGGAAGCTCATTCCTTCCACGTGTTAAAGACTTTTTACATAAACACTCGGACTGTCAGTACTACCCTACTCCACATTTCGATACTGTCACCACAAACTGAGCCAAAATCCTCTTCTCTCTGCTAACAGCTGGGCTTAACGCGAAAGCAAAACAAGCTCCAGGGGTACCCAAAACCCTCTCCTGTTTGCTTGTTCATTCAAGAAAGCCACAAACACAAGACACAATTCGCAGGACAGCGGTTTCGCTCTCACCCTAACCAAGCCCTCCCATAGGAATCTGCCGGAAAGACGCTCCTCTGCTAACTTCAAAACACACAACAAAAAAAGACCTGAACAACTTCAGTGAGAACCCTCTTGGCTTTAACATTTACTGGCTTGTTAATAAAACACTAATTCATTGTAAGAACCGCCCCATTTACCTTTTGCTAATATTTCACAGGCAAGGGGAACGTGTGGGGTATGCTCCTGGAACTGACATTTTTGGTTAGTCACTACCGGGATGCTGAAATATTTACGTGGGAAATAGGGGGGTTTTGTGCACACTGACTACAGCAGTGTGGCTTCTAACGGCTGCAGCGCTGGGCTGGGAGCAGCGGGAGGCGATGATCCGATGGGGAGGCAGCCGGGGCTGCCGGGTGGCTCGGCTGAGAGTCGGGGCTCAGCCACAGGTTTTGCGAAGAGCCCCCCACGCCGAGAAAAGCAAAGATATTGGGGGCCTGTGCTTCTCGCGGCGGGGTTTAGCTCTGCCTCAGCATCCCCGCGCAGTCCTCAGGCCAGTGGGGCACCCTCCGCTTCTCCCTTTGTGTGTGTCACCCACCCCCGCAGGCGACACCGCCGGAGGGACCCCGCACCCGGCGGGAGCGCTGGGGGTGCGCTGGGCAGGGGGAGAGGAGGGTCGGGGAGCTCAGTAATGGGAAGAGCCGGCTGAGGGGGAATGCGGGGAGAGGAGGGCTGGAGGATTTGGGAGCAGGGACGGGAAGAACGGGTGGAGCGAGGGGCTGGGGGAAAGAGCGCTCGATGAACGGAGGAACGAAGACAGGCGCCGGCGGGGTGGATGAGAATAGGATCGGCGGGAGGTTCGGCGAGCGAGGACGGGGCTGCCGGGAGCAGCGGCCAGCGGGGGGCACTGGCGGCTCGGCCACCGCTCCATCCCCATCTCCATCCCCATCCCCGGCCGCGTCCCGCCACCCGTCCCGTACCTGTACCAGGCGAGT
>VZRQ01001299.1:149004-192479 GCA_013397975.1 Machaerirhynchus nigripectus
CGGACCCCGCCGGGAAGCCGCTGCCGAGCCCTTATGGGGGGAGCGGGAGTGTCCGGGAAGGTGTCCCGGAGGATGCGGGGATGCTCTGGGGGATGTGCCGGGGGATGCGGGAACCCCCCGGGATGCTGTCCCAGGGGCTACGTGGGTGGCCGGGAGGTTGTCCCGGAGGTAGACGGATGCAGGAATGCCCCGGAGGCTGTGCCGGGAGGTGGGGGGGTGCCCCAGAGGCTGTCGCGGAGGGTGCAGGGATGCCCAGCGTCTATCCCGTAGGGCAGGGAGGAGATGCGCGTTAGCTTTTCTCTCGGTGCTGACTGCTCTCCAGCCCCAGCGGGACGCCCCTCTGCCCCGGGGACAGCCGCTTTTGGCAGCCGAACTCCGCGGGACTTTTCCGTCCAGCACGTGCTGTGCGATGAGACCCTGGTGCTTGGCTGACCGCGCTGCCCACCTGCCTGTCTGTCCACTCAGATTTTTTGGACTAACCCTACCGGACCTGAGAACAGATTCCCAATATGCCCAATAATCCACCCCTACAGACACAAATACCTTTACGTGGAAGAACAGTCCTCCTTAAACTCAGAGAAACCACTGCCAGGGGTGTGAAACACACTCGCAGTATCCTAGCTCAGATAGGCTGAGCTCTGTGCTGAACACAGCACAGAAACACCCGAAATCAGACTTTTCCCCTCTTAAATTGCACGAGCTGCCCCTAGGCTGGCTGCAGGATGTGGCCCACGGTTGGGAAGAAATATCTACAAACACAACACGATATTGCACTCGGAATTTGCTCTTCTCCTTTGAGAGTACATAAAATGTGGAAATAGCTCTCAGCTTCATGCCTCGGCTGCCTGATTCTAAGGGCTTCGTTATTTCATTGCCTGTGGGAATGCCCTTTTAATTTGAAATGTTTGTCATAGATTATAGAATTTTTAAACAAACTTGCACATGAAACACTTGACTTAGATCTTTTTTTTTCCCTTCTGCTTGGTGTGGACCTAGCTGAGGAATTAAACTTCAACTACTTGGTGTATCCACAAATTATGCAATGAAAAGAGGGGAGAAAAATTGCATTGAATTATAACCAGCCATCTGCAGAGCTGGCCAGCTAATAAAAATGTGTTTCCAAATAGTAAACAGACCAAAATTAATAACAAATGCTATTTGCAACGAATTCTACTAGATCTGGGTGTGTTTGGTGACTTCAAGATACTGTAGCGTTTCAGGTATTTCAGTGCTCCAACAGGTAAGTAGATTTACAAAATGCTATGAGCAGGTTAGGCCCCCAACACCTCCAGGCAGCTGCTTAGATCAGTAGGAACCTAAATGCCTTTATAAATCTGTGCTCTGATCCAGCTCATTGAAGTCAATGAAAAGACTTTGCTGACATCAATGGGCTTTGGGCTGGGCCCTGCAGAAGGGCAAAAGTGGCTTGACTTCTTATTATTCCCATCATGATACTTTTTTCCTAGACACTCAGAACAGCACTGCACTTCCTGTTTGGAAAAAAAAAAGGTCATTTCAAATGGAGAAAAACAGAAAGGAGACGTGAAATCGGCGTGAAAGAGCATAGAGTGTGTATCTGCTGGGATTGTATTGCAAGACTTATGTTTGCAGCATTTTTCCTGGAAATACTGGTGTGAATCTCAAGTTTCCTTTAAAGAGTCGCTAGCTGAGTAGGGAAAATATGACCAGAACCTATATAAAAAGTTTCAGTGTCTAGAAAGCAATAAGCTAAATATATCCATATTTAAAAGAGCCCTACGACGTTTAAGGCAAACTTGTGATTTTTTTTACAGACCCTGACTCATGGTTTCTGCCTCCTGGGGCTGAAGGCACCACTAGTTCTGCAGCCAGGAACAGCTCTCCAAGAAGGAAGGTGTCTTAATGCTTTAGAAAGGGCAATGCAGGGAAATAGTGGATAGTTTCACCCGCATTGCTGTGGACTCTGTTAGTACAGCTGCAAATCTGAGATTCTTTATTAGCAGCAGACTGGTTTGGGCCTTATTTTTGGATGAGTTTTTCTTGCTGCAGAGACCATTTGATGAACGCTGTAGTATAAAGCCAGAAAAATTATGTGGCTGACATCATGACATCAAGTGCCGAGAACTTACTCGTCTTATCTATTTTAGCCCTGCTGCAAAAATAACCCTTCTCAGGGATAACTTAAGGGTTTTTTTAATGACTTAGAGCTTGGAGCAGAAGTTGCTTTTCGTTTTACTCAGTCTCTTGCACAACTGACTTAACATTTGCAGTGCAGCCTCTTTCTTTTTCCCTTTAAATTTCTGTCTGCCCATGTCAGAGCCTTTCATTGTACGCCCATCACATGCCCAGCATGCCTCTCCCAAAGCTTGGCAGCAGCAGGGGTGCTCGGATCCCTGGGGGTCCAGGGCAGCTCTGCACGCCATGGTGGGCCCATGGGCATTTGGTCACTGTCCCCAGAGTGCTGGCAGGCTGGAGGGGGTTGTGGCCACCCCAGCGTGCACCATGGCTGCACTCACAGTTCCCTGGCACCAATCCCGCTGCTGGCGTGGGCTCAGCCCTGGGATGGTCCTGGCAGGCTCCTCTCTGTGGTCCTGTGTGCACTCCCTCCTTACCTCGCTCGGTTGTTCCTCTCTCCTGTTATTTACAGTTTTATTGCTTGCTGCCGTCCTGCCTCCCCCCAGGGATGCTCCACTGCTCGAGTCATTTCGAGTGCTCCTGTTGAGGGTGAGTGGGGCTCTTCTCCCGGCATGGCTGGTGCCAAAATCCTCTTGCAGCAGCAGCAGCAGCAGCAGCAGCAGCAGGGTTTCCTACTCCAAACAGGCTGATTTGGGATGCCTTTCACCGGGGTGGGGGGCACTGAAGAAACAGACCTGCTCACCAGAAGAGACCTTTGGCACGCTGAGCCTGCAGAGGCTTAAACTGAGCAACCGAAATCTTCTGCCCCCTTGGCAAACTAGAGCTGAAGACTTTGCTTCCACCGTGTGATATTTCCAGGTGCTTTCCTACAGCTGGGAAAGGGGAAGGCTTCCACCTCGGCTGCTTTGTGCACGCACAGCCCGTGTCGGTCCCACTGGGATGGATGTATTTTTCCCCCCTTTCCCAGTGACCCGTAGCGCAGATGGGATCAGGGGTTAAACTGGGAGTATGGTGGAAAAGGGACCGGGAGCCCGAGGCTAGTGCAACTTAACGAGTGATTATAAGGTCTGAAGGGAAAGGGAACCCCTGCCTGTCAGGAAGCTGCTGCTGAAGAAAACATCCCATTGTGCCGGGGAGATGGAGTATGGGGCAGAGGAGAGTGAAACAGATTGATAACCAAGGGGTGATGTGACCCCACATCGGCTCCTACAACAAAAGCCCCTTCATCTAAAATGAATAGGAACAATGGCTAATGGGGGCAGGCCAGCAGTGGCCAGGGATCTGAGAGCCAGAGGAGAGGGAGGAGGCAATGACAGGTCCTGTTCTACCCAAATCCTCTACTGATCTCAATAACCTCCTGGGCTTTCCGCCCCTTGAAACCAGACAGAAAGTTCAAGGACTTCCTGCCTTTCGATTGTAGGAACACGCATTGTTCTGGAGGCCACTGAGGTGCGCTGGGACAGGCTGCTGGGGAGTGCCCTGGGGCAGGCTGAGATGCCAGGGATGAGCTGCTGCTGCGCCCTGCGACGTCCCCAGCCCTGGGCTGGCGGTGGTGGCAGGAGCACCACGGCTGCTGGCCTCGTCCCAGCTGGCTCCCATGGGGATTCCAGATCCGCTGAGCTTTTTGGGGCAGAGTCTGTGTGGATGCCCAGAGCCTGGCAGAGTCAAATGCTGTCAAATTATTAGAGAAGGAATTGTGGTCTTTCTGTCGGGGGGCCAGCAGGGCCTCCTTGGGCACAGCATGTGCTGAGGGTGCTCAGGGCAGCAGCAGAGCCATGAGGGCACTGGGAATAGGAGCTGCAGCCCCATGGAACATCAGCACAGGGTCCAAGCAGACGGGACAGGTGATGGAGAGGGGCTGGAGACCCGATCAGCATCTCCAGTTCTGGTAGTTTTGGTGAAAAGGTATCCTGAAATACTGAGCCAGAGACTCTAAAAATGTAGGGATGGGATTTTGCTTTGGTTTTTAGTACTTTTTGTTCTTTTGGAAGGACAAAAGTATCCACAGGAAATACCATGTAAACCAGGAAAAAAACAAAAAGAAAAGTTTTGAGAGACTGTTTTCACTTTGGACTCTCTTAACCTGACAAAATGACTTGTTGCATAATTTGCAATGCCTGTGCCCAAAAGCAAAGCAGCCCTGTGAGCAGAAAGAGGGTGAAATCTGAGTCCTGCTTTGGCTGGGGGCTGGAGGCCACGTATCTCCGCACCTGATGCCTGGCCATGGCCCTCAGTGCACCTTGTTCCTGATACCTCCTGCCCAGCTGGGATTAGGCCAACTTGATTAGAGAGCTGGCACAGGACACGAGGACATCTGGGAGGCCTCAGATCAGGAGCATGAATTAATAAGAGCCAGTAAGAGGAGGAGACTGAACTGGACTCAGAGCCATGACGGGAGCTCCGTGCTGCCAGCCCGGCTGCTGTAGGCAGGGTCCTGACCTCTGGACCTGCCCTTGCCAAGGTGGCCATCCCGCTCAGGGGGATGCCTCTGCCACGCAGGAGGGCAGAGCCTGGTGCCAGCTCGGTGGTGGCTCAGCCTCCCACGCAAGCAGCTGCAGCAGTGTTTCCCAAAGGCTGGAGTGGGCTACGGACCCCTGGGACCAGCAGGATCGTGCTGCTCTCCTCTGGACCGAAGCCACAGCTCCCAGCTGTGATTTTGGTGGCCCACCACTGCTTCAGGCCGGACAGGCTGGGATGTGGCAGAGTCAGGCAGGGCAGCTTTGGTGCTTGGCTGTGATACTCAGCCTGCTCAGCCCAGCTCCTTCTGCAGACCACCAAGTGAGCAGGGGCCTCGCCAGCGCAGCCAGCCCACCACTGGTGCCCAGCCAGAAGCAGGTCCAGAGGACCATGGACCCAGCCCATGGACCTCAGCCAGGGACCTCAGGGGGCTGGCACCACGTCTGGGAGGTGCTTTGGCCCATCTGGAACACACAAGGTAGTAGGGTCAACATATTCCACAGGCAACCACTCACCCACCCTGTCCACATCAGGGAGGCTCTCTGCACCATGAATGTCCCCCTGAGAACCCCAAGGGCAGGTGAAGGACTCCTTTACTCCAGGCAGGCTGGCTCCATGGGGCCGTGGTGGGCTGCAAAGGGCTGTGAGCCTGGAGAGCAACAGCCTGGGAAGGTCTGAGAGCTACTGGGAGTGGGAGCTGGGTGATACACTGAGGGGTCTGTGTGCTACACTGAGGGGGCTGAGGACTACATCGGGAGGCCAAGGAGCTACACTGTGGGATCTGGGTGCTGAGCCCAGCTCTCATCTTGGCTTTTACCGAGTGGGAAAAGGCATCGTGTCACCCTGTGCTGGCTGGAATGACATCCACCCCTCCTCGGGCAGCAAGGGGCTGCAGGAAACGATGGATCGCCAGCTGGAGAGCCAGGAGAGGCAGCAGGGATGGGGATGGATGCTCCGAGCTCAGCACAAAGCCACGCGCGGGGGAGCCTCGCATCTGAAACAACCTGTTACACCCCGGTGCTTCTGCAGCAGCCGCTCTCACCCACGGGAAACCCGCTCCTGGAATAACCCAGCATCGGGCACACCCTGAGGTGGCCTGAGACGCCTGCGGGGTGCAGTGCTGGGGGGGCAGCCCGGGCTGTGGGTTTGTTGTGGGGCTGGCAGCACCTCCCCGGCGTCCCCAGCAGCCCTCAGCCACCGCAGGCAAATATTTACAGGGGCTCTCCAAGGGAAACCCATAAACTGCTGCCTGGTATAGCTTCCTGAGGATCCCTCCAGACAGCTATATTAGCTGGAACATGAAGTAGTTACACTCCTGCTGCTCTTCCAGTGCTTTTGAAACAGATACTTGTCTCTTTTATTACCTTTGTTTGTGTCTCGTTTTATTTGTGCGCTGCGTGCTTCCTCGTGCTGGGTTTGGTACAGTTGTGGATGGCTATGGGTTGGAACAACAATAAATACCTTCCAGGCCTTTTGTGCTTTTTAATATTATTCTCCATTAAAAAAAAAAATTAAAAAAAAATTTTAAAAAGAAAAAAATAAAGCCAAGTTAGGCAATGAAAACAATACAGGGGAAAATTAAACCCTAAATCTGCATTTATGGTTTTACATTAAACACACAGGGAAGGCTGGCTACTACTAACCGCTGATAAAATGTTTCGGTTCTGTTGAAAATGTGCTTTTGGGGAAGGTGGTATGTTTTGTGGAGTAGGGTTGGCTTTGATGAAGGTATATCCTTGGTAAGGTTTCCCCAGCCCAGGATGGACATTCCAGCTGGAGAAAATGACCCCAAACAACCTACAGACTGTAGGTGTACCCTGCATGGGGGTGAGAGTTGCTGACTTCCAGCTTGGCTTTGCTGCTCCATAAAATGCCTTGTCTCTCTGTGGAGGCTCAACCAAGCAGCTCTGAAGTTAAGGGCGGCCTTTTAATGGACTTAATTGGGTGTCAGGCAATGCTTGGAGAGCACTGAGGGCTGAATCAGTCTTCCAAAAGGCTGGAAAAAACAGCCAGAGACCCACAGACGAGGGCCTGGGTGTAAAACCTGGGGGGTCCTCCCTTCACAGCAGGTTTTAGGGATAATTTGCCCTTTTTTCAGCAAGGGCACACGTGGAGGTTGAATGTAGAGGCACTGATTTGATCCTCATGCCTTGCTCTTTTCATGAGATCCCTTTGGAATACCCCACTCCCCTCAGGAAGGACGAAACCACAGCTGGAAACAACTGGCCCAGCACCAGGGCCCGAGCCCGGAGCCCCCCAGTGCTGCTGGGGTGTTTGTGACACCCAGAAAACACCAAGGCCCGTGGTGGAAGCACAGAGGGAGAGGGGCAGCGATGCACCCCCAGCACACCAGCAGCCAATCCCTGGGTGCTCCCTCTTTGGAGACCCCGCGCTGCAGTTCCACCCTGTTCCACCCCGGCCCAGGGGATGCGACAAAAGCTCTGCTTTTGGGCTTCGCTGGGCTGAGGAGAGCACTTTAAAAGGAAGCAACGCAGTAACTCAGCGTTGGTTCTTGCTGGAAAGGGGGGACGAGAGATGCACGTTCCTGCCTTGTATGGGAAATTCGGCCTTCTTGCATCACCCTGAGGGTTCGGGCTGAAGGCTGTGCTCCTAGCACCCCACCCTCAGGCAGCCCGCGCCCCTGGGAGGCAGTGCTGGAAGCCACCGCCAGCCCTGAGACAGCTGGGCTTCAGCAGAGGGTGAAGTCCCGCCTGGGGGGCTCACCGGGGCTCTCTGAGCATGGCTGAGACGAGGCAAGGGCCGGGCTAAACCCCCCTGAAAGCCCCGTGGAGGGGCAGACCGCCCTGCCGTGGGCTCGGCGGCGTGTCCACATCCACCTGCTGGGGATTCGCTCCCGCCCGCGCCCGCTGCCCCGCTCGGATGGGGACAGCCAGAGCGGGGTGCAGCTCGTGACCCTGAGAGGCCTTTCCAGCGTGTCCCAGGTGCTGGAGGCAGTCCCAGGACCGGGCGTTTGTCAGCTTGGGCCCACAGCATCCCGGCGTCAGTTTAGGCCTAATTAGCGCGTTCAGCACGGCGCCGGGTGTGTAATTACCGAGCTGCACGAGCAGCCGTCAGCCCGGCTGTTTCCAAACATGATCTTTTAGTGCTTCACGGAACGCAAGCAGACATTTCTCCTCCACGCAGCTGCCTGTGGGGTTTGGCCAAAGGGAAGCAGTGGGGTCGGGAGGAGGTTGGACAGGTCATCCCAACCAGCCTTGGTTGGACATACCCAGGGAGATGTGGTCACCTCCTCCACTCGGGGAGGAGGGCTGAGAGGAGGACAGGTTAGTTTAGACCTGTTGTTAGCCAGTGGGGTCTCTTCAGAGGACACAGTCTTAAGCTGTGCCAGGGGAAGTTTAGGTCAGATATCAGGAAAAAAATTCTTCAGAGGAAGAGTTGCTGGGCACTGGAATCTGCCCAGGGAGGGGGTGGAGTCACCATCCCCAGAAAAGCCTGGATGTGGCACTCAGTGCCGTGGTTTGGTTGATGAGGAGGTGTTGGGTCACAGGTTGGACTTGATGATCTCTTTTCCAATCTAGTTCATCCTGTGATTCTGTGATTCCGGGGCTTGGCATCTGCCATGCACTAATTAGATGTGCCCTCTTTGCCCCACCCCCAGCCATCGGGCTTCCCCTTCCCACTCTCTCTGTTCCCTTCCTGACCACCTCATTTACCCAGGAGCCCTCCTGTCCCTCCTGGGAGCTCTCAGAGGCACCTGCAGGAGTGTGGTGGGAGGGCTCAGGCGCTGCTGAAGGTGGGAAATCCTCAGCTTCGAGGCTCCCCTTCACTGCATGAGCTTGTGTCCCAGCTCAGAGGCATCCACACAGACACAGAAGGGAAAAGTGCAGCTCAGGGTCCCGTGTGTGTGCTGCCAAGGGATGCTCCTGTCCGTGTGTAAACATCTGTGTTCCAGTGCCCTCAGGAGCACAGGCAGAGGAGTGGGGGTGTGTTTGGCTGTGGGGGACACCTACATATTTTCCCTGTGTGAGCTCTGAGCATCTGCATGTCAGGCGTGTTCTCCCCGAGGGCTCTGTTTCTTCAGGGGTTTCTCTGCATGGATGTTTCCAGAAAAAGGGCCTCACCCCCATTTGAGACACACCTGTATCTGAATGTGACTACAGCTGCAGAGCCACGATGAAGAAGGTCTCAGAGAAGCTGGAGCACCATCACACACTGTGTCCCACCAAGCCTGGTTCCCCCATCCCGTGCACTGAACAATGGAGTGGAGAAGGAGGTGATGGGCGCCCTGTGCCATCAGGTCAGCCAGAGCATGGGCTGCGCTTCCCACTTGCCTCGATGGATTTTGCTTCTTTCTGACTGCTAATAGCAACAAAACCTGCCAGGGCACCTCACCACCGCTGCTCCCCAAGAGCAGGCGCGACATACTTGGAGCATGCAGTCAGCTTTTCCAGCCAGTCCACGCGGCCGGCGCAAGCTGCCTGAGCACCATCAGAAACCACTTTATAAACTGAGGACGGGAAGGGGATGATTGATGGCTCCACGCTGGACATGACACAGCTTCTACGCTTCCCTGTATTTATAATATTTGTGTATTGCCCCTACCTCAAAGCCTGACAGGGCTGGTCCAGTTCACTTAGAGATGGGAATTTGGCACAGCCTGACATAAACTCCATCACTTTGGGCCACCAAGGGAGAGCCATTGTTATAAACTTTCTCCCCCACACCCTGCTTGGCCCCTTTTTTAACCCCATTCCAGTTGCATTATTTCTTTACAAGCCGGCAGGAGCAGAAACAAACGTTTCACATCTGTTCTCGCGGTCCGGCCATTTGCATGAGAATCATGGCCAGTGTTTGAGTGAGCACAGCTCGCTGGCCAGCAGTGGGGACAGCGCTGGCCACCACTGGCCCCTCAAGCTTCTGGCCACTTGTCTGAGCTCTGCGCAAAGCACAGACCTGCGGCATTAGGAAATTACCTTTTTTGGGATCTAATCACCCTAGAGATATGCCAGGTGGTTTTTCTTTCTGGAGGGTGTTGTGCAGCTGATCCTCACTCTTGGGCTGACCCTTCGGAACCTCCTGCTTAGGGGGTTTGGTGGCGTTCTGCTTTTCCAGCATCAGCACCGTGAAGGGAAGGTTGGTGCACCAGCCAGGCTTGAGGCAAGGCTGTGTTCTGTTTAGCAGAGCAGCAATGGTGATTTTATTTGTGAAGCACCTCCAGTGATATGGCACCACTGGGAAAGATCCTGGAGAAGTGCCCACATTTCACAGGGAATTCCCATTTAAGAAACAAACCCAAACAACCATGGAAAAAATTTCCATTATTCTGCTCTTTTTCTCCTTGCCAAAAGCATCTTCCTCCCCACCTGCTCTTTCCCTCTATCCCACACCCTGCCCTTTCTCGAGGTCTGTTCAGCTCCTACCCTCACCCCAAGCTTGGAGCTGCAATTTTTTGGGTGTTGCTTCTTTTCTCTTTGCACTCAGGCTGGGCATCATGAGCTGCAGGTTGACTGACACAGGAATGGCTGAAAGACTTAAGCTGTCAACATAAGCTGACAAAAATGCCTTGGAAGTCCTAGCAGGAAGCTGTAGCATTGAAAGCCATCTGTGCCATTTGCCTCTCTTATTAACCTTCCAAGCCTCCTAGGAAAACTAACAGGTAAAGAAAGGTTTTAAAAGCATCATGGACCACAGAGCCTCTCGGATTAGAGGCTGTGGTTCTGACCTCCAAGCAGCTCTGTACAGCCCTGGCGTGGAGGATGTTGGATGGCTTGGTGCTTTCATCTCTCCTGGGACGCTGGTGCATCTGAAAGGCCTAAGGTTGGAATCACACTCCAAAATGAGGAGTATTGCAGGTGGTAGCTGCTGGGTCTGTACACGGGGCTGCCTTGCCTGGGGACAGTAAGCTGATATCCCTGTGCTGGCATCCGAGCCCGGCCTGTGCCGGTCAGTCCTTCCCACGGGCTGGGAATCGCCCCGTGGGGTTATTTGGGAAAGGCAGGGCGGCCTCACAGGAGCAGGCATCTGCCAGGGTCACGAACCCCAGCTGCAACGTCCTCCTTTGGGCCTGTCCAAGCATTTAGCTGCTTTTTGAAGGATTCCCAGCCACAAAGGCAGGACAGATTGTGTATTGATCCAGCCCCTTCAGTCAATAGCTACAAACCACTCCAGCCATGGCGAGCGCCTTGCAAGTAGAGGGGGCTGATCTTTGTGCCTGCCACAGGACTTTGTGATGCCACAGGACTTTGTGATGCCACAGGATGTGGGCAGGTGTGTGCAGAGAAATAACCCCTGAGACATCCAGAAGACTGCAAGGAAGAAGAGAGCAACACAGGCATTTCAGCTGGTGCCTTAGAGCTCAGGGCAAGTACTTTTGTTGTCTGGGCCCTGTGGTCCCACCTGACAATTCTGAGTTTCTTTTTATACAATCACAGAGTAGTTTGAGCTGAAAGAGAACTTTTAAAGATCATCCAGTCCCACCCCCTGCCATGGGCAGGGACACCTTCCTTTAGACCAGCTTGCTCCAAGTCCGGCCTGGCCTCAAACACATCCAGCAGTGGGGCAGCCCCTGCTTCTCCAGGCGACCAGTGCCAGTCGCAGTTCCATCACTCTGGATTTGTCACGATGCAGTTTGGGCATTTGGAGAGAGGAGGCTGAGGGTGATGAGTCTGCAGCTGCCATGGTGTGGCAGTTTGAGCCAAATTTCAGGGAAACGTTCAAAAAAGAATGTCACCCCAAGACACATGGGTCCTTACCTCTGTCTGCACAGCTGCTGGAAACGCCCTGTGCGCTGCATGTCTCTTGCCAAGAAAACAGCTCCATCCCCCACACCTGCCCCAGTTCTTTCTCCTCCATTTCGGATATCCTCCTTGTTCAAAAATAAAGCAGCTACCGGAGTCACCCACTCCGTATTCATGCTGATGGTGATGCTTTGCATGGCCTTCTGGTGCCCAAACTCTCCTCTCTCGAGCGTCCACTGAAAATAGATCTGTCAGACTGGGAGGCTGCTGATTATGCCAGTAAGGTCTGAATTGATATTAAACAAATAAATAAGGTGGGGTCATTGTAAGAGATGCTGGCTGGAAGCAGGAGAGAGGGTGTGCAGTATGTATTTGTGAGCACAAGAGGGAGAGCAAGGAAGGAAGAGAGGAAGGGCAGGAGCCAAGGAAATGGACTTGATACCTGTTTGTAAACTAGGTCAAGATTAATAATGATTTGGGCAGTCTTGGCTCTAGGCCCAGTTTTACAGGTTTTGCAAAGGCATGTAAAGAAATGACAATTCCTGCCTGGAAGAATGAGCTGTGATTTCCACAGTCTTCACTTCACACATGCCAGGACCCCAATTTCTACTCACATCCACCCAACCACACGAGCGAGGATTCGCAGGCTCTGGGCACGGTGGGTTAAGTCAACGCTGTGGTTTAATCCTGCTTATGTCAGTCAAGGGAAGTCTTACCCAGGGAGTAAAAGACAACAAACCAAACCCTGCTTGTGAAGTGACTACTTTTATTTCACTGCTTTATAGTTTATCTGCCGAGCTCTGCCATTCCCTCTCGTCACTGTATCCAAGCAGACGTGGAAATGACTGCGCCAATGGTTTCACTGACTTCAGGGAAGTGATATAAAAAAACCAAGAAAAACTGAATGCTGCGGTGTGTATTTTGCAAGACCAGCTCAGTGTTTGATCCCTGGACACAAGGCTGAGTAACTAAGCAAAAAATCCTGCAGAAGTCCTCTGGGAAAGAGGGAGTGATGGTGCAAACAGGACCAGTGCCTGGCATGGGGCAGAAACCCAGTCCCAAGGCAGCATTCCTGAGGCAGTGGAGAGCTGGAGAGCCTGATGAGAGGGTCTGAGAGCTATTTAGCAGCACTGAATCGGGACTTGAAGCAGAATTAATTGAGCTCAAATTGCATCCTCCCAGCAATCCGCTAATCTGCTGCAGCAGGAGGATAATGACATCTTGAGAAACCGGCTTCAAAAATGAAACTCGCCGAGTTTTAATAAACGGGCTGCTTGAAGAGAGGATTAATACTCGCATATAAAATACTGCCATTTCAAGGCTTATGTTCGTGTGGGAGCCTTTTGCTTCCAAAAGGAGGGGGGTTCTCAAGAGAATTTGTGAGCTACAGGCACTTGCACACACACACATGCACATGATTACGCGCCCAAGAGCACACAGAACCAAGCTGCTGTCATGTCCCCAAATTACTTTCCTTAAACCCTGTTTATTAGTTCTAGGCAGTTCTTAGCGTGCAGGAAGTTTAATAAAAGCTCCTTTCAAACAAAGACCTCAAAATGCTCTGGAAACAGCAACAAATCAAGTGTCACATCATCCCTGGTGACGTGGGGACAGCGCCGCAGCCTCTGAGAAACGAGAGGTGGCAAGTACATGGCAGCCCGGGAACAGAAGCCTCTTTGAATCCTGCGCCCTCTCCCCCTTCATGTCACATCTCCTATTTGCTGAGATCTCAGTCACTGGGAAAGAGTTGAGAAAATAGGATTTTTGCTGTGATTGCAGCAGGATTCTTTTCGGGCACCCTGTTTGCAGCGTCCACACACAGCGTGGTGGTTTCAGGACGTTCAGTCTGACAGCAAACGGGTTAGATTGCTGGGAAATATCCCTTTCCCCATTCCATGGCTCCTGCTCAGGTTCAGCTGGCTGAAAACACCAAATGCCAAGTGACTCCTGCCTGTGTCCTCTCAGCAGCTCCCCCGCATCCCCTCACATCTCCCTCTTTCCTGAGCTTCTCTGTTAATTCAGTAAGGCAGGACAGAAGCTCCCCACCAAGCCTTATGCATCACCCTCAATTTACATTTTATTGCCACGGGTATCCACAGCAAAGCAAATAAACACCAGCGGGTTGTTCCCTCTGTTGCTGTCAATAACATCGCCACTGCCACCGACCCAATTAGAAGCATTTGTCGGCATTCAGTAATTAGCTTGGAGCCGGGCTGAGGTCTCTGCCTCTCACCAAAGGGCTCACAGGCTGCTATAAAATATTTATGAATGATCTTGGATGACATCTGTTCGCTGTTTTGCTGGTGATGTTCCCGGTGAGTGGCTGACCCGGGGAGCACGTGCCGGTCGTGGCAGCAGTGGGCATCGCTGGTGGTGCATCAGCAGGAAAATAAAACAAAATAAACCAGGGCTCAGCCGCTCCGTCCTCGAGCAGGTCCCAGCTGCTGCCTGGCAGCGTGGCCCTGGGCTGGTCCAGGCACATGAGGAGCATCACCCAGGATGAGGTGTCTGAGGCTAAGCAGGCAGCACTGGGTGATGCTTTAGGTTCTAACTTTTATGCTTTTCAAATCCTGTATCGCCTGGTGTGTAACTCTGGAGTTTCTTGTGGCTCGTCAGCTGCTCTCCTGGGCCAGACAGAAACAACAAAGCTTCCCTGAGCTTGCTGTTCAAGGACACTCAAACTGTTCTAGGTCCAAAGGTGTAAACTAGAGCCCCTAGAGAGATGGAGAAATTGAAGAAATTACATCATTAGCTAAAGTTTCAATTAGAGAATTTATCCTGACATGCAAATGGACCCAACCTATAAAAGTGTGAAGAGCTCGTGACTTGGGGTCCATCCTGGGGTCCGTTTTGGATGCAGCCTCTGGCTGCCCAGAGTCTTTCAAATAAATCCCTGCCTTTATTCCCTGGCTCCTGTCCAGTCTCTGTTTCTAGGTAGCCACTCAAGGCATCATGGCTTTATCAGGGTTTCAACTGAACCTGGGGATGGTTTCTTTCATAGAAACCTGCTTTTAACTAGCTCTCTTCATCAGCTGGTCCCAGGAGGATGGGAAGCTTTATCCAGGATAAACCTCCCTGAATAACCTCTCACTTTTCTACCCAGGACTATCACAGGATGAACCAGGTTGGAACAGACCTTGAGATCATCAAGTCCAACCTGTGACCCAACACCTCCTCATCAACCAAACCACAGCACTGAGTGCCACATCAGGGCTTTTCTTAAACACCTCCAAGGATGGTGACTCCATCCCCTGACTGGGCAGATGATTCCAGTGCCCAGTCACTCTTTCAGTGAAGAATTTTTTCCTGATGTCCAACCTGAACTTCTCCTGAGCTTTAGACTTCAGTGGGCTCAGAGACTTGTGTAGATCCCATCTCTCTGTGTTTGGAGGCTTCATCTGGAAAGTTTTTGGTGATGTCTCTGGGGGCTTTGTGTTTGGAGCACCCACCACTGCAAGCTCTTCGAGTGTCATTCCAAAAGTCAGGAAGAGAGACACAAAAGGAGGAAAGAGCAGAGCCTTTCCAGCAGTACCACTCCAGGTGTTTTCCAGGCTTGGCAGGAAGCACCCACCACCTTGCCCTACTCCCCCAGCCATCCCGTGGAGCTGTTTTAATTGAACCCAGCACAGTCACCTCTTCACATCTGTTGGGCAGCCAGGCACTTCCTCCTGGTGACTTTGCTCGTGGTGGAGGGTGCTGCTGTTACCACTTTGTTCCAGCTGAAGCATGTGAGGATGAAAGATAAGTGGAGATAATTCTCCGCTGAAGGATATCAGTAAAATGTATGAAAACCGCCTGTCGCTGGGCCATCTGGCTGCCAATAATACAATATTAATAACCACAGTCAATTAAGCTGAGCCTCCCTCAGGGAGCAGGGTTTCAGTTGGGCAGTGTCGCAGGAATCGATGCAATCCAAGTCCTGATGCCGTTGATAGCAGCTGGCCAGGAAGCCAGGGTGCCCAGAGGGGTGTCCAGGCACAGTCTCAGCTCTCCCAGGGGAGCTGCTGCCACCAGCAGATGCTTTGCAAGGATCCGTGAGGGAAGAAGAGTTCAAGGTGAGCTGCAGGTGCTTTGGGAGCCCAAGCTGGGCATCAAAAGCCTCATGTCGTAAGAAAAACCACTGGGAGGTGATGGTGGACACTCTGTGAGGTGCTGGGGGGAACCTGGGTAGATCCACAGGCAAAAGGGAAGGGGATTGCACTGCCCACGGGGACTGCACGAGCTGAAGGGGGCACAAGTTGTGATCCCTCACTGTGAGTGTGGACATGCCCAGTGGTGGAGTCACAGCTGCTTCAGAGGAGACACAACTTCCCCTCCTCCCATCACCTGTAGAAACCTTCTCTTCCCTCCAGGCCAAAGACTTTTCTTGTTTCCTTTTTGTTGTTTTTTTTTAAGGGTTTTAGGCTTGTGACTGGACAGGGCTTTGCAAACAGGCAAGAAGAAGCTCAAGAAGGTGATGGTAAGGACATTTGTCACCTTGTGTCACCAGCCAGCATTGTCCCTGGTGCAGCTGAGCTTCAGCACGCAGCCTGCCCCTTCGCAGGGCTCCTGCTTCCCACCCAGAGTTCTCCAGGACTCCTGAAGCCTCTGAAGCTCTGGCAGAGCTTCACCAAAGAACTCCATGGGAAATCCCAGAGCGGGAGGCAGATTGTGCTAAGGATGGACGAACACTGAGGTACTTCAGTCCCCAGGTCACCCCTGACACCCACAGGTGTCCAGGATTTCTGTGTGTGAGCGGGATAATGCCCAGTGTCCCCAGGAAAGCAACACCATCAGCTCCCCAGGGAAATGGTTCTCTGGCTTGTGGGCAGTCACAGCCTGAGGTGGGAAGCACCTCTGCCAGGGAGGGGGGTATTTTCCAGCAGATTGTTCCTCCGGGGTTTTCCAGTCGGAGATCCTTTCCCCAGATTCGACTTGAAAAGTAGAGAAATTCAGCGTTTTAAGGGAAATATAGCTAGGTATGGCCGGGATTTTTTTTTCCTTTTTGACATTTCATGAAAAATTTGAATTGGGAATCATCTGACTGGAAAATTCACACTGTGAGGAAATTTTGGGCTTTCAAATAATATCTTTCCCAGTGGCAAAAAAATTCATTGTGGTTGACAAATGCTGTCATTTTAACTTTGCTCAAACTTTCGATACTGGAATTTTTACCAGGTTTGACCCCTTCTAAAAGCAGTGTAAAAAAACGTGAAGTGTAAGGGCATGGGGGACCGTCAAAACTGGAAGGGATGAAGAAAACTCAGTGAAAGAAATGTGATGGTTGAATTTTCATGCAATTCAACATACAACTCTTCTTGTTGCTTCTACCCATGGAGCTGCTTTGGCACTGAGAAGTGGTGCTGCAGAGAAGCAGGAGCTGAAACAACCAGGATTTGTGGGTGGGGTGACAACTCCCAACGTTTTCCATCAGGCAGCCAAGGGGAACCCTGTTTTGGGAAGAGCCAGACGCCCTCAGAGGAAGTGTCCAGCCCCAGCATGGCACCTGACCCTGTCCAGGTCATCCTTTTCCCTCTTGCCTAACGAGGCTGTAATTACACCCTTCCAAACAAAGGTGCCTTCATGTGAGCAGCCACAGCAAGGAATCTCCAGGCACAGCTGAAATATGTAATAAAAGACACATCACTAATCCAGAGGAGGAAACAAAAGCATACGAACAGCTCAGGTGAGTCTTCACGCACACCAGTTCCTCAGCAGCACCTTCCAAGGGAGCTGGACCTCCTCCTGAAGTCAGGCCAAAGAGCTGTAAAGGAGAAAAAAAAACCCCAAAATTGCTTACATTGAAAATGTATTGTGTGGCTCATTTCACAACGGTTAAAGCGATTCAGAGCCATCAGCAGGATCAGAGCGAGGGATTTGCTCTGTTTGATCAGACAAATCAGCCGTGGAGGGAGATGTCTCTGCCTGCAGAAGTTCAAACACTGGGGCTTCCTCTGTGAATCCCTCTCTGCTCTGCTGAAAGCTGGACACATCCCATGCTGGGACAAGCCTTTCTTTCCCAGCCACCCCAGGCAATCTGCTGCCACGATGCTGTTACTCTAAAGCATAAGATTGGATTAGGCTTTTCTTAGCTTGCCTTGCTCCCAGTGTAGCGTTGCCAATTTGTACAATCCTATGCCAAGCTTTGTGATGTTTGGGATTTTTCTTTGAGCGCCAGTTCCTGGAATAAAGCGATTACAGAAGAGCCTCCTTGCTGCCTCGGCTATAAAAGTGCATTCCTGCCCCATGTTGTTACCAGAAGGGTTGAAACGGGGAAGGAAGATTTTACTCGGGGGAGCTGGAGATGCCTCTCCCACCACCCAGCTTTGGGGATTAATGGTAAAGACCCTGCATGGTGTAAGAAGCGTTCTCTGATCCCTGAGAATCCGGAACAGTCCTGGTCAAATTTACCTCGGAATCACAGTCAAGTTTTCCACATTCAGTGGGGAACATCATTTCTGGAGCGGTGACAGATCTTCAGAACAACCCTGCGGTCCTGAGCCAGCCCCGAGTCCTGTGCCTGGGGCAGACGCTCGCACAGCCTCGGTGCTCTCTGACTCAGGGACAACCTGGTGGACAGCAGCAACAGCAGAGAGGAGGAGATGACATTTCAAGAGGAGATGTTATTTTTACACCAATTACGAGGCTACGGGTCGGGATGAAGGGCGTTTAATGTGTGGTAATACTTAGGCACGCTTGGCTCTGCAGTTTATTGGGGCTGTTTGCAGCGACATGCAGTATGTGCTCACTGTGGAAGTATGTGGCACGCACACAAACCCAGCACAGATGTGCTGGGAAGCACCAGGGGAAGCTGGGCTGGCCCGTGGCATGGGGAGCAAGTGCCTCTGCCTGCAGCAAGGGCGGAGGGAGGGGTGAAAAGTGGGAAGGAGATAAACCCTCACCTGCTGGGCTTGCTGCGCTCAGCTGCATCTTACTTTAACACAGTGTTTTCTTTTGAGGTCTCGAAACCCCATTGCACAATATTGTAAAAATGTCATAAAATATTTTATTGCATCGCACCACTGAAATGCTGCCAAGAGCCTTAACCCTTGCACTGCCTCCTCCCCGTGGATGCCCAGCATGTCCCCACTCAGGAGCTGGCTCCCTTTGTTTTGTGGCTGAACTCTGAGGATGGAGGGGGTTTCTGGGGGGCTTAGAGGTGAGAGCTGCCAGATCACTGCTCCCCTGAGTCTCTCAGGCTGATTTTAACTAATTTCAGGCCTTCCCACGCCTCTGTCTGGGGATTTCACCTTGATCACCACTGGAGGTGAGGTCAGCCCTGATGCTTTCGCTCCTCATCTTGAGCCCCAGTGCCCGTGCTGTGAGTGTCAGTGGGAATGCAGTCAGTGCTCTGCAGGTTCCCTGGGTGCATCCTGCTGCCTCGTGTCCTGCTGATGCCACTGATCAGCTACAAAATGACTTTTGGAGGCATTTGGAGTCAAATCCTAAGGGCAGGGAGGTGAAGCACCAGCCGTTAAGAAGGCAGTGGTGGTGCTGAGTGGACGAGCTGGAGGAGCCACTCCTCAGCACTGGGCCTTGCTTTCCCCAGGCGTGGGGATAAACAGCTTTACTGGCCTGCTGCATAAAGCTCTTGGAAACCTGCTCCTGGGAAGACCCTGATGTCAGAGTTTATGGCCTGGTGGTAGATCTTTGGAGGTCGGTGGGGGCATGGGAGTGACATCAGACCCTTCCCTTACACTGGTCCCACAAATCAGGGAGCACACTGATGTGAGATCAGGAGGCTCCTGCTGCTTCAAGCAGACCCAGAAAGACAACCTGGCCCCTTGGAGCATGATTGTGGAGTCCACCTCTGCATGAGGATGGGCTTTCCCTCAATCACTTGCCCTGTGGCACCCAGCTATGCACCCAAAAAATGACCACCTGGGCACCCCATCCCTACCTCGACAGACACTGTCATTAACTGGGGAAATATTTCCCATTAGCTGGAAAATTCCAGCAAGCTGGGGGGGGCCCAGCAGCCTCTCCTCCTGCAGATGTTGGGGCTGTGCTTGCCAGCAATCGGATCCTGACCTGAGTTGTTATAAATAAAGAGCAAAAATTAGCCAGCTGTTCTCAGTGGAGATTTTCATCCCTTCTTCTACCCCTTTAATGAAAGAAATAATAACTCCACAAAAGGCTTAGGCAGAACTCATTCAGGCCCAGGGGAAATTCACCCTGCTCAGAGGTATAGATACCAATTAATTCTCACTTGAAGCCTATTTTGAGTGGTACTACATGGGCGTAAGTCTTTTATTCTGGTGTTCATATAGAGGTGAATTTTCAACCTGCCCTGAAGGGCAAAATTCCAAACTGTTTCTTATTTCATAGTTCTCAAGGACACAGCGCAAGAGACACCAGCTTTTCCAACCTTCCTGGGCTGTAGGTGGGCTGTGGGTTTGAGTCACGGGCAAGAAGAGTCCTTAGAAGAGGCATTTTCTGCTGTAATGGACCTCAGGGTAACTCTTCTTGCAGGCTTTGCAGGCTGCATCACCAGTGGTGTTTCTCCACTCTCTTCCAGCACCTAAACCAGGCTGTGGTGCCTCTGCCCCACAGACACACTGCCAGGGGGTTAAAAAAGGCCTGTGAATGCAAATTTCCCTTGAGTTTGCGCTAAACCTCCGTCCCAGAGGCTGGCGAGCCGGCTGAGATGTGCCAGAGAGGAATGTGGGGATTTGCTTATTTGCTTTGCTATCCAAACAAAATGCTTTCCCATAAACATGGAGAAGGAAACCCCACTTGGCTGAGCCCCTTGGAAGAAGTGTCTTCACTGGGAATGTTTACATGTTGCCTTTGAAACCTAAACTAAATCAAATTGAGGCTTTTGAGCAGCAACTGCCCCAGCTGTGAGCAGCACCGGGGCTCTGGTGCAGGCAGCACACGGACCTGAGCTGGGGTTTTCATAAATTAATTTCGTAAATTAAGTATCCTGATGGCACAGACCTTCCTGGAGCTGAGGACGGCGCTAATGGCAGCCGGAGGGGGAAGGCACTCACTCCTGCTTGCTCTGGTTGAGTGTTCACCTCAGTGTGCTCCCAGCAAACCCAGCCAAGAGCCCATCACCTTCTCCACGGGAAGCCAGGACCTTTTGGGAACTTCTGAGTTTGCCTGGGATGTCCCTGAGTCCTGACAGAGACTGCAAGGTGCCCGTGTCAGCGCTGGGTACACAGTGGAGGCCTCTCCTTTGACGACCCAGAGAGTTTGGCTGTGTTCTTTTAATTTTAAATAATCTGGGGGTTGCTACCCGGGGGTGCTCCGAGCTCCGTGGAGCGGCGTGCTGTGCAGCCGTGGTGGTGCCTCAGTTTCCCTGATGTAGGGCAGAGGCAACTGCATGGACCACCTCCCACCACGGCCAGGGGTTGTCCAACCCCCGCAGCGACACCAACACAAAACCAGGCAAACCCAGCAGCTGCTCTGCACTCGGGCCGTGGCACGGCGTGTCCTGTCAGGTCCCGCCCCAGCACACCCGTGTTCTCCCCAGAGCACATCTGCCTACGGAAGCAAACACCTCTGCAGCCCCTGAGTCAGCCACAAACACCGTGCAGGGGGAAAAACACACGGGGACAGCTGCTCCGAAAGGTGAGCAAGGAGAAGATACAGCTCCTGTAGGAGCGCAGAGCTCCTCCCCATCACACACTGATGAGACACTGCAGTCAGCGTCAGCCCCCGCTGCCTTTTTCTTGCAAGGTGTATTTATGAAACCTGGGAGGGAAGGCAGAGTCCACGATGGGATGCACAGCACAGCTCACAGAGGTGAAAGCAGATGGTGGCAGTTAACAGGGCACGAGCAAACAGGACGCAGCAGCACAGAAATAAAAATAAACTCACGGCCTTTAGGAATTCATCAGAGATTCACGTAGGCACGAAAAGGATGGATCTTCAAGGGGGGGATAAAGCAAAAAGCAACGTAGCTTTTTATGGTCTCTGGCTGTTAACTGCTATGAAATTGCAGTGCTCTGCATCACTCAGTTCTTTATGTCCTCTCTGGAGGTGCTGCCACACGGGAGCAAAGCTGATCAGCCCGCTCGTGTGAGCCTGGGAATCCAAACCTGCTCCCTGATTAAAACCCCGCTGTACTTTTGCTCTGCCTCTGTCTCGGTCTCTGGTCACATTGATGCTGCACCAAGGCAGAACCTGCACTCGTCTTTCATGAAGAATTGCCTCTCCTCTTGGGCCCAGCACCGTGTTATGGTGAGCAGTTCCCATCTTCCATCACGGAAAGGGAAATGATTAAAAGAGAATTACCAGAATTCCCTGTATCTCCATCAGACATCAGACTTGGTCATTTGGAAAATTAGTAGCGAGCATCGTTTGTTAATGTCACTGTTAAGTGACAAAGTTTTTTTATGTTTAACACACCAGGCCTATTTTCTCTTCATTTCCACGTTTGTTTTTGAACCTGCTAATTTAATTAAATCTCTCCTGTTGAGGAGCCATTAAAGGTGACCAACCGTGCAAGATACCTGCTGTGGTGCACCAGATAATTAAAGTGAATGGGAGGCAGCCTGGGGGAGAGAAGGAGGTCCCTGTGCTGTACCAGGGGAGCACCTGGGTTTATGGGATCGTGCCCTGCAGAAGGAGTTACGGGATATTTCATCACGTTGCACAGGATATTCCAATTCCCTTCTGGTCCTAGGGCAATGCTCTGAAAATCCACCCTGGATGGTTTTGGCCTTAAATACATCCCCCTGCAGCATTTTGTTTAACATGTAAGATCATTTGTGTCTCGCTATATGAAAAGGGATTTTTACCTTTCCATCCAAAGAAAGAAAACCAACTGGAATTAAACAAATATAAATGTAAATCTTTTGCTTTGAGGACCTCTCCATGCAAAGGCAGGGAAAAGAGAAGGGAAGGAAGGGGAGGCATCAGATTTAACCACTGAGTGCCCTTTTCCTCTTCCCCTGGCCCTCTCAATTACCTGCAGCTTCAAGGCATGTTGTCAGCAGCGATCAGAAAGCTCTGAGGTTCCCAAGCCAGCCTCACGTATTTTATATTTTGTGATGAGCACGGTGTTAACCTTGTAGACAGCATCCATACCTCCTTGTAACCCACACCCATGAGCTTCAGGTTTGTCTGTCAGAAGGAATTCAGTCCTTGAGGTGATGCAGCACTGTGGGTCAGAACTCGGGAGAATTTCCCATCAAATCCCGCTGAGAGCTGACAGCCGTCTGTCTGTCTGTCTGTCTGTCCCACGGCACTGTGTCCCTGCTCCAGCAAGGGCTGGGGGATGCTGCTGCTCTGGGGTGGTGCTCTGGGAGCTCTCAGGTCCCCACGCTCCAGCAGAACCTGACTGGCCCATCCAGCAGCACTTCTCCGGAGCGGGGACACTGCCGTGCTGCCTTCCTGTCCACAACACCCCCGGGCAACGTCAGCACAAGGCTCCCCTGCTGCCAGGAGGAGTGAGATGGCTGCAGGCACCTCTCCTGGCAATGTCCCACGTGGGAGAGCAGGGGCACTAACCCTGGTGGTGTGCAGCCTTCCCAAGGGGAGCGTTATCCCAGGAGGACACACACAGCTGCCCGTGCTTTTGCTCTCTTGGCAGGATTGCTTCTCTGGGCAATAAGACCTCATCTGAAGGAACAGTTAGTAGGGAATGAGATGGGGATTGTGCTGCTCCGAGACATCATTAAGGAGGGAAAGACTGAAATTATCACACGCTGTCTGATAGAAATACAGTTCTCCCGAGCCCAGCATGGGCTGGATGGCACTTTCTCTCCTCACAGCCTTTGGTAGGTTCATTACTTCCCAGAAGGAGCTGGTGAGAGCCATGCCTCCTGCTGAGCAGAAAGCCAGCCTGTTTCCTGCATCCTTGCATCCCTTCGTGATGGCTTGATGCTCCTTGCTGAAGCCAACACAGTTTATCCAGCTATCCATAAAAGACTCTGGACTTCCTGAGAGTGGCTGTGCTCCAGTTTGAAAGCGGAGGAGCTGTGGTCCTGCCACGCTGCTCCGCAGGTGAAACTGGAGTGTCCAAGGTGGTTTCCCACAGCTCTCAGCCTTGAGCTGCCCCACTTCCATTGTGGGCAGTATTCCCTGAGCAGCTTCCCTGCCTGCTGGGGCAAGAGGTGGGGAAGTCCCAGGGACCTCAGGGGGTGCCGTGAGTGGCCTCAAGATACCAGTCCAGCACAGACCACAGCCCGGACACTTCCGTCAGGCTACCAGGTGCCAGTGCCTTTTTCCATGAGGACAAATGATGCCTTTTTCTTTGCTGGTCCTAGAATTACGAGCCAGACACAGTTAGGGTGATAAAAGGGGTATCTTTATGTGAGGATCCTTAGGTGCACAATTTGTCAGGAGAAAACGCCGAAGATGGACACCCTGCACAGCGTGCACAGAATTTGTGCAGATTTTGCAAATTAGCATATCTGACAAGAGCCCCCAGTTAGAAGCATGCTCAGTGAAGTCATCCCCCAGTTCTTGTACCTTCTAAATCCTCCTCCCTCAGACAACGACTAAAAGTTGTTTATAAAAAATATGTCTCGAAGAGCTGCTCTCGACCTTGTTTTCCAGGGATGACCAAGATAGGATAGGGGTTTTGGAATGTGTTGTGTCTTTCTGCCTAGGAAAACACCGAAGCTAAGCCACAATAATAGACTGCAGGGCCACAAATATAGGTGTAAAGAATACAGAGAATATATAAAAGAAAAGGCAAAAATCAGCATGGCATCACAAGCAAAGCAGGCAGCCCATGTGTGTGTCACGGAAAAAGGCATCACATCATCCCTCTGCCTGGCAGAGAGGAGTGTGGCTGTGCCCCTGTCAGGGCAGTGACACCCTCTTTGCAGCAGGACTGGAGCTGGCCAAGTCTCCTCAGGAAGTGAAGAGGTATCCGAAATTGAAAATGTAAATAGATGCTTTAAAAAGCACTGGAATATACACAAGCTCGGGCAGGAATGCGGGGAGCAGCTGCCGTTTTTCTCTTGGGCTCTCTGCTGAGTGTACACAGGCACATTTTGTTGGTTGTAAATGTTTAGAGAAAACAGTTACTGTTGGATTGTTCGAGGACCACTTTGAATCAGCTGGGCACTTGCAGGAGGAGCGTGGTGGTGATGAGCTGCATATGCACAGCACAGGATATCAAAGCTTTTATCCCAAGCAGGCTCAGCACAGCTCCTTTTCCCTCACTCTGGTATTTCAGCACCAGCTACAACGAGCAAACACAAAGCAAGCTGTTAAAATTATTGCCTTTCCCCCTAGCGAGGATGTCCCTAAGCTCCATCTGAATTCAGTGATCATCCCACAGAGCTTGTTCAGCATCAGGGGAGAAGTCTGCTGGCCCAGTGGGCAGCTTATACAGCTCACCCTTACCCTGCTCATAGCCCTTATCCTGCTCACCCAGAAAGGGCTGAAAGCAAAACCTCTGGGTCCAAGCAGCCTTGGATGCTGCTGGAAAAAACTCTTCTCTTTCCATCCCTTACGTCCTTCTCACCCATTCAGGAATTACCAGCCAACTCAGGGTAATGCAGCAGGTTAGGGCAGTGAGTTATGGAGAAGGGAAGTCAATGGGTTGATGTCCCTAAGGGTAATGGAGAGAGGCAGGAACCCCCCCATCCCTGTCTTAGACTCCCAAGTTTCCACACTGACTTTTGTTCTTTCTTAGACACCTAACACGCCTGGAGATGGAAGGGGTCATCCCATCCAATGAACTGAAAAGTGACTGACGATGGGAATTTGGGCCAAAAAGGAAAGGAGAGAAGCAAGAGGAAAGAGAAAAATAAAAAAGCCACGGGAGCTGTTGCAGAGCCCAGCTGAAAGCCTGCGCAGCCTTCCCTGTGCCTCCTTCCTGT
Organism: Machaerirhynchus nigripectus; assembly: GCA_013397975.1. NCBI lineage: Eukaryota > Metazoa > Chordata > Aves > Passeriformes > Dicruridae > Machaerirhynchus > Machaerirhynchus nigripectus. The sequence goes on from VZRQ01001299.1 coordinate 174,041, forward strand.
GCAGAGCAGCAGCAGGTCCCTTTCAGCTCTCTGCAAAGCATTCGTGGCTCACCCCGGCCCAGGCTGGAGCTGTCCTCCAGCTGGGACAAAGTCAGAAAAAACCACATCCTAATTGGAGGTGGCACCTCCTGCTGCGGGTGGTCTCCAGGCAGAGAAGTGTGACATTGTCTGGGAGCCACTGCACGGTGGGCAGCGGCGCAGGGGCCGGCGTGTCCCGGGCCCTGGACTTCATCCTGCTGCTGGATAATAAGGCTTTAAAGCTGGAAAGGATGCACTGGACTGTGCAGCAATCAGCCAGGAGCTGGCTGCAATGGTCATCATTAGGGGTGCACAACTGTCTCCCGGAGAACAAAACCCCGTCTCTCCCCGTCCCAGCCCTCCCAGTGCACATTTGGTGTTGGGCCAGGGCCGTGCAATTGTTGTTTTGATGGACATTGGTTCAAAACAAGCCCTCAGTCAGTAATGAGGCTTCTTCAAATTGCCTGGAACTCCATTTGTTCTCCTCTCAATTAACGCTTTCAGAGGAATAATGCAAATTCTTTCCTGATTTGGGGGACAAAGAGGGGGTGAGATGGAGATAGTGTTGAGAGAAGGTGGCTGGTTCATCAGAGGGAAAGACAAACCTCTAGCTCTTTGTGTCCAGCCCAGCTTCGCCTCTTGGACAGTAAAACAGCTTAATGTCGACAAGTGAGTTCATAATTAATAACCCTTGAATGTAATTAATGAGAAAAGTTATGGCAAATTCCAACCCCCCCACGCTGCACTGTCACAGCGCTCATCGGCCCTTAACCATGTGCTGCTCCCTGGGCTGCAGCTCCCCAGCCTCAGCGGGGCAGGCACAAAGCTCTGTGAGGACACTTGTGACACCTCGTGGCACAGCGATGCCTTGGACGTGTCAGCGGAGAGGCCGACGAGTTCTGACACAGAAGTGGGTCAGGGGAGAAACCTTCCTGTGCTTGGACAGGGTCTGAGATCAGCCAAGGCTGGGTTTCACCTGGCAGAGCTCGGTCTAGAGGGAACTGACAGGAATCTGTGCATTCCCACCCAGGACTATTCACATGGGTGCCCAAGGGCCACCTGCTCCCCCTCATGGCCTGGCGTCCCCTGTATCCCACACCTGGGCCAAGCCTGTGGCCATCACTCCTTCCCTTCTCCTGGGGTGGAAATTTCTCTCTCATTTGCCCTTAAGTTACACTTGTGCCGAGGCAGACCACAACGTGCTCCAGACAGATGGATTTGGTGCATGAGAAGACCAAGAACTGGTGGTTTTTACCCGTTTTGTGGTGGCTTCACTCTGATAAAACACGTCCCCTTTCTCTCAGCCACTCTTCCCCTCCCTTCTGCCTGAGCCAAGAGACCTGGAGCTCCCCAGAGGACTTGGGGCAGGAGCTCTGGCTTAGACAGAGCTTTCTGAGCTTCTACATTACACAGAAATAGTATTTTGGGGGCTGCGAGGTCTGGATAGACAGTCCTGGGATTAAAGGGTAAATCTGGGTCCTCAAATTCTTACCTGCCCTGGGCTGAACATACATAGGGAAGTGAATTGCTGTGGGGAGCATGGTGGGATGAAGGCTCATGGGGAGCCAGGAGGGGCTTGGTCCAGCAAACAGGGCCCAGAGAAGGAAGTGGTCTCGAAAGGAAAGGATAAAAAGCACTGCTTTGCTTTCAGGGTGAAATATAAAGGAGTCTAAATTAACTGCAGTCTGCTCAGTTCTTAAAACTGATCCTCTTTGAAGGAAAAATAAACAGTTCTGGTTTTTTCAAGTTTGTGCTCAGTTCCTTCTGTGCTCAGTTCTCTCCACCAAAAATGCTCTTTCCACTCTCTGCTTGATGGTCATTTTCTAATTAGGCAAATGCCTTTTGGGATTTTTATTTTCCCCCAAAATGAACACTCAGTTCTCCTGGATAATTTAACTTCTTATAAAATATTGAGAATTAGGACCTAATGGAAAAAAAACCCTAAAATAAATACTTTATGGCTCTGAAAAGCTCCCAAACTCCAGCATGGAAAGCTCTTAGATACTGCTGTTTCTTTTTTCCTTTTTTTTTTTTTTTTTTTTTAAAGAAGAAAGTTTACTGCTTGGAAAATCTCATAACTAATTTATTTATGCCCCTGGTGGTCAGGGGCAGCAGACCGTGATGAGGGAAGGCAACGGGCATGAGGTGGGTTTCAGGAAAAAAAAAAACAAAACAGAAAGAATTTTGCTCCCTTAAAAATATCAAATGTTGATCTGTTTCGATTGACATTTTTGTTACAAAAAAGACTTAAAAAGATCATGATCCTGGGAAAGCCCACGCCTTGTCCACGAGATGTTTGGAGGGGCTCAGTCTCCTTGCAGGAGAGAGCTGGGTGCTGGTCATGGGCCAGGAGAGCTGCTGCTTGCACAAGGCTGGGAGCCACTGGAACAGCACTGAGCTCCCTGCTGGGGACATCTACATGTCCCTGCTGGGGACAGGGAGTGAGGGTCACACTCACGGCCAGGGTAACGCCTGCGTTTGGGTGGTGAGGATCCATCCAGCTGCATCTGAACGTCCAGATTTGGGAATGTTTCCCTGCACGAACTGCTCAGTGTTTATTCTGCTTTCACGCTGGATCATTAAACATGCAAGAAACGAAGATTTTGTGGAAAATCCCCTTTTCTGCACAACTCGTTGGCTGAGGCCAGCCCTGCCTTTCCCTGATCCTTGTCACGGACTGGGCAAGGAAGTGGATCCGAGAGGTGACGGCGTCGGGGAGAGGTCAAGAAAAGTTTAAGAAGTGTTGTAATTAAGATCATCCCATTTTTCTTCCTACCTAATCAAGGAGGTTCTCTGTGTGGATGGGCACAAACCCGTTTTCTAGGAAGGAGAATGTATCTGTGTGAGGAACGTGGGTCTTGACAGATCATCCTGAACGAGGGCAGCCTCTTCATTGGCCCCTAACAGCATCCCCAGGAATGGCAGCTGATGGAGGGCAGCCAGGAAACCCCGGGAGAGGGAAAGTGAAGGATATTCCCATTATCTGCAGGCATGTTCTGCAGACAGGATTCCTTTTTTATTTTTAATTATTATTTTGAGTCTCTATCCAGAGAGAGTTGGTTGTAAAGGGGAGAACTGTTCGGTTCATTATCCCTTAATTATCGAAGTGAATGATTTGGGTAAAATGAGGAAATTGAAAACATGGAGATGATATTCCAGCCCATTAGGCAACCTTGGCTTCCTAAATCAGTATCTTTAGACTGGCAGAAATATTTTTAATTTATTCTGTCATCTGCAAACAGAGAGAACTGTGTCATTACAGAAAGGACTTTCCGAAAGCTACACGTTTTATCCTCCTGCTCTTCTCTTCTTAACAATAATCTTCCTGTGGCCTCCACCCCTCAGCTGCTGGTTTCTGTTTTAGTTGGGGGTTTAATTTAGAGAAACAAAGATCAGTCTGGCATTTTAAATGATTGCCTGACTCTGCTCATCATTGTACCTCACCTCCCCAGAAATGGGAGACACTAAGACCCAAGCAGTATAAAAGGAAAGAAAAAGTTTCATCGCGGTTAGAAAATATTCAATAAGAAATAACACTATGACAAAGATACAAACATTTGCACTAAAAATATATTGGTATTATGGAAATGCTCCAGATGAAGAATCCCAAAATCACAGAATCATTAAGTGGTGGCACTTCACAGCCCTTGCTGGGGCCTCACCAGCGTCCCCACACCTCCTCCCTGCTGCCCACCTGGGAAATGGCACTGGTGCTAACCTTCATAATGAACTTTTCCAAGAAGTTTTCCAGAGAAAGGGAAGAGATTCAGCTGCTCAACTCCTCCCTCAGGCTGCAGAGCCCCCAGCAATGCCAGCAGGTTCTCTCCTGCGGCTGTGCGGGATTCCAAGCGGGACGCGGTGTTTCGGACAAGACCTCGAACACACTAAGAAAGCAAAGAGGTTATGTTGGTACAGCCCTGAGTGAGATTTGACTGGGAATTCGCAATATGTTGTGCTTTTGGCCCTTGTGATCCCTTTTAACTTGCGATCCGTTTTTACGCCAGGCCGTGTTTCAGTCACTTAGCTCTGCTGTGGTACTTGAGCATTTGTATTTTTCCGAAACGCCCCGTTTTACAGTTCTCACTGAATGTTACATTGCTGGCTTCCTAATCAGCTGCGTGGCTTGTTAAGACCGTTTTTCTTCTCATGAGGTGTTTTCAACCAAGTGTGCACTGAAATTACATCTCCCACTTGGTGTTTTCCTCCAGACAGCACTGCCCGAAGTTAGGAGAGCATCAACCCAAACACTGTCAAAAGCCTCCTTATTCAAAAGCCATCACTTGGCTCTCATTCCCAAGGAGGAAATGAAACGTGTGTGACATGTCAGCATACATTTAGGTAAAACTGAGGGCTATTTTTAGCGTGGGAGAGTTGTTGAGTTGTTCAGGAGGTTTTTAGCACGGAGCACAACTCCTGAAGTAGATTTACTTGACAAGACTCCAAAAGTGGTGATAACAGACTGTTGATGTGCCAGTGATTTTGTCTGAGGAAGATAAGATATAAATATGCCTTAAATAAAGATATTAGTGCTTGGTAAAACTCATCTGGCTTCAGAGTCCATCAGACTCAAACGCCAGAGAATTTTTAAACCTCTTCAGCTGCTCTCCCTCTGTAGTTTACCTTGGTCCTTTCTATTCTTCTCTACAAACACAAACAGCTTGATACTTATCTCATGCAGAAGCCAACAGAGAGTCCACATTTTTTCTTGAGTGAGACTAAAGTTCATCAATCGTGTTGCTCTTTTTCAGACACTCACTTCCCTAAGAGGCTCCAGTAACAGAGATGAGCTTTGGACATAATGTCACTGTGTTTGTGGTTGCCTCAATGTGCACATTGCTGAGGTTTGGCCTTATTTTCCTTTCTTTTCTCTTTATCTGCAATAAACTCCACGTCCTTCTTATTTCTGTTCATTGCATCTAACGTGATTACCCTCAACTCGCACAAGCGTGTGCAAAGGTGTTTTTTTTCATGTCTAGTCTGAGTCAAATTCAGTCTGGAGCAAGTTTTGTCACGTCTTTGGAAACCCATGAAAGACTTCTGAAGGCCAGACTCGTCCCTTATTAGCTGTAGAACTGATGGATCAAATATATTGACACCAAAAATTAAAATCTGTTTTTTAAAGGAGTGGTTGAAGATTGAAAGCATAAAAGTGCTGTCTCTCAACACCTACTTTTTATGGAAGCCTTTGCCTTTTGCTGCAGACCACTGGGGTGCCAATGGCTCCTGGAGCTGCCTCTGCCACTGGGCCTGAGAAACTCCATTTTAAAAATAAAACCTGTTTCTTTGCAAAGACACAATGCAGTGTCCACGGGGTTTTGTTCCTACCAACAGTAAATCGTGTGTTTCAATCTTAAGGAGTATTTTTTACAAAGTAAATTCTTAAAAAAAAAAAAAAAAAATCGATGGACTGGCTCCAAAAGTTGTGAAAGGACCCTTAGTTTGCCTTGTGCTTGTAAACCACCGTAAAAATATATACAGAGTTGAGACAAAGTTGACAGTTTTTCCTAACAAGTAAAGAAAACACACGGCACTCAAACCCAGCAGTAAGAAATGCGGGAGTTGCATCAAGGTTTTGGGTCTGATCCACAGCTGGTAAATTAAAATGAAATATTTTAAACCCGCTCCTTCCCGTGAGAAGGTGCAGACTTTTAAGATCTGTTTTTACACAGCTGAATTAGGATGACAATAATTTCACAACTGTTTCCCGTGAAGGGTAACTGACAGTGAGTCCCCAAAATACCTGTTCAAGTGCTGCAAGCTCCAAATTTAGGTGCAAATGACCTCCTTCTCAAAAAAAACAAAAGGCAGGGGAGGTTTCTAGTGTATCTTTCAAACAACGTCAGCCTGCCAATTTTCAGACTCTAATTTTTTCAAGCTGTAAATCAATCATTTTATTAACTCTTCCCTAATGTCTCCCACCGAGTTATCTGGGGCTGGCAGCTTGACGAGCCCTTCTGGTGGAGCTATGAGAATAAAGTTCCTCTTGTGCAGCGCCGTGATGTCATGAGCACTCACTCCTGGCTCTCACTGATCCTCCTCCACAAAAGCCTCTTTCTTCGCTCACAGCAATTATTCAGCTATTAAAGCACATTACATTAGGTTTCTTATTTTAAGAGTGATATCACTCCTTGCTTTAATGTCCAGCCGATGGAGCAATTTGTACTGACTTCCCCTGACACTGTGTTGGTGCTCCAGTCCCCAGGTTATGTTCCTGCCTGCATAAAGCTGCTATTGATGGGATCTACATGTGGGGAAGGCATGGAGGTTGTGGCTGGTTTAAACACGTGAATATGCGATATGATGTGCTCACTCCTCTGAAACAGCATTACCAGAGCCACTGCTGAGCTCTGCTTGACAAAGCTTTAATCCTTTCCTCCACGTCTCTTCATCCTGGACTCTGAAGAGGATGGAGATCAGGAGCTTTCCTCTGTGTGTGGACGTCTCCTCCCCGCTTCTGAGCCATCACCTGTTCCAGACTGGACCAGGCCATTGCTGCTCCAGGTATGCAGCTCCCACCAGTTCTGCAGAACCAGGTGGCTGAGCTGGAGAGGGAAACATGCAAAGAGAAGCTCAGCCCTCCCAGCAGGAGCTGCCATGAAAGAGGTGCTCTGGAGAAAGTTTGACCTGGAGCCTGCACCTCCCTGTGAACCAAAGCATCTGCAAATGCTGCTTCGATCATCTGTCACTTGCCTCTCTCCAGCCCATCACCATCCCAACTGCATTCAGTGGTTTTCTTTCCAGATGGCAGCAGAAGCAAGTGAACCCTGGGCTGGTGGGGCTGGCAGAGCACACCCTGTGAGGGACCTGGCAAGCCTGCTGGAGTCCATCCATGTCCATGGAGCCACAGAAAACCACATGGCCTGAGCCCCAGTGCTCTGAGGACCAGCTGCTTATGTCCTCACACCTTTGTTACACTCCCTCTCCCTCCTCCCCTGCAAAGTCCATTTCCTCCTTCCATCTGACACGTTAATCTCTGGCTTTCAACCTTTAAAGCTCCTCTTCCCTTCTCCCCTCTGCTGCAGCGTGATGGGGAGTGACCACAGCCACCGGAGCCCAGGCTGGGTCCTGGGGGGCTGTGGGTGCCAGGGCAGGCTCACATCAGCAACTCCAGCAGCTCCTGCTCTCCCAGTTCAAAACCAGAATGACTGTATCCTTTGCCTTCCACCCAGGAAATGCTGATTTCAGATAACCCTTGGTTTTTGCCCCCAGTTTGGGAAAGGGCTGATGCAGGAGAGCTCCCTGCCTGCCCCAGCAGCAGCTTCACTTCTGCTTCACCCTGAGGGTCTGGCAGCAAGATGGCAAGTTAGGGCAGCCCAGAACTACTCCAGAGCATCACGGTGGGACCAACGCCACAGGGGCTATCACCGAGCCCCTTCTCAGCCTCTGCACATCCCCGTGTGCACCCTCGTCCTGGCTGGGAGATGCTGCCAGCAGCTGCATCCCCACAGGCAGCACCCAGCTCCTGCCTGCCCACGGAGGGCACATTCAGCTCTTTCTCCTCGGAGTGAGGGAGGGAGGTCTGGTTGCTTTGCCCTGCTCCCAGTCGGAGGGGCTGGAGGTGTTTGGCTCCAGCTCTGGTTTCCTTGCAGGTGGTCTGGTGCTCAGGAGGCTCAGGTGTGTGTGTAAGACCTGCTATTTATAGGTCTCCTTAATTTCCCAGTTCCACCGTGTATTAACCACAAACCAAGCAAAACACGCAGCAATCTGTTATTTCTGCTACGTCTTACTTGCAAGGTGTGGAGCTCAGAGGCCACCGAAGGACTTCCCACTGACAAATGCCTATCCAGAGCAGCAGGGTTTAAAGAGCCAGCAAGGGTTTAAAAACTGCTTGCCTGGCCAGCTGCAAATGTCAAGTGAAGGTAGGTGTGCTGATGGTTTGACACTGAATTTTGCGTGGCGTGACCAGGGAAGAAATGCCTACCAGGTAACACAACTTTCCAGTCCCTCTCAAAAGCCTGAGCTTGTGATCTGATCAGACTAAATTTATACGATCAGCTGATCAGACCAGCTTGTGATCAGCCTAAATGCAGCATTGCTACCTTGTCTAGTCTTAATTAAGAGTTAGCAAGATGTTATCACTATTAAAATCAGCAATTCATGATGTCCAGGGACATGTCAAATAGAGGTGTCTATGTTTGAACATTACACTGAATTTTTAAGTCCCAGCAGGCTGGAAATAGCAGAAGCTGAAGAGAAATAAGCACTTTTCAAATAGTGTTTCATCCAGACCTAAACTATTCGGAGTGAATTGCTCTCTGGACAACTCTTTTCACAACCAAATGAAGGAAAATAAACGACCAATTCACTCCATCAGCCTCTGCTGAGCTGCACAGGCCATTTTGGGTTCCAATAATGCAAAGAGTCAATTTCACACAACCTTCTGCCCTTTCTGGCCCCTTCTGCTACGACAATCTGCAAACAAGAGTCCAATATTTGTTAAGCATCACTATCCATGCCCACAGCAACTTCATAATTACTGAATGTCTGACGATGTGTTTGCCATCCTCACCGATGGCAGGTACACTGCAACCAGCAGGGTTTCTCTGTGTAGGTGTACGGGGAACTTCCCCCATCATTTCTGAGGTCTAATTCTGGATATCCACAAGTGAGACACACCACATCAGTACAGCAGTAAATCATCACCAAAACTGGTAATTCACTGACCAAGCTGTTAAAGTCAGCAAGTCTGGGTATTAAGGATGGTGATGACCAGAGGACACCACATTTTTCATTGAGATCTCAGCACCTTTTGCCTGCTGTGATGTCCAGCTGATCTGAAAAACTGGACCTCAGTCCCAAAGGTTTTTTAACTCGCTCTGACATACAGGTACACATCAAAGCAGAGGCACCACGATAAGGCAGGTGATTGTCACTGGATGCTGCGTGGGGTAAGATGTTCCATCAGGTAAAAAGAAATGAAAACATGCATTTGAATGAAATAAAATAGTTACTGTTGAAGTTCTGAGAAATCCAGGTAGTAATTTTCAGGGCGAATGCACACCGAAAACAACATTTTCAGAGTATTGTTTGTCTTGGAGAAGAAGCGCTCATAAATCTGTGGCTTATGCCACTGCAAAAAAATTATCTCAGCTAATTTCAGGCCCACACTAATTAATCAGCACTTGCTGCCATATTAATTAGCCAAAAGTGACCTCAGACGTGTTCGGCCTTTTCCAGCCACTTAAACCTAATGGGAGAGTATGCACCTGAGGCAAAACCTAGGCATAAATAGACGTGAAGCCTGCTTCCAGCTGGGTAAATACAGCCCAGACTTCCCAGTTCTGGGAAATAAACTGTGCCCCAACCTTGCCCCTCTTTGCTTTCTGGCCTTGAGGAACATCTACGGCTCCCCGGGCTTTAAACCGAGTCTTTGCAACGCGTTATTTACGCGGCGTTGGCCTCGGAAAACTTTACAGCTGGGTCTTGGCCACTCAGGAGGTTGTTGCTGCAGTGTTTCCCTCTGGGAAGGCTTGTTCCACCGGCAGTAAACCGCCTGCCAGGCGTGCACAGCCACGGCAAAGCGACCTCGGCAGGGAATGCTGAGGGCTGGGCGGCTCCCTCGGGAGCAAGGGCTACACACGGCCCTCCTGCTCTGGGTGCCTTTGTCTCTGGTCCCAGAAACATGAGCCAGGCACGGTTAGGGTGTTAAAAAGGGGTATTTTTATACGAGGATGCTCAGGTGCACAATTTGTCAGGTGGAAAGCGCCGAAGACGCGCACCCTGCACAGCGCCTGCACGGCTTTTATAGATTCTGCAAATTAGCATATCTGACGAGAATCCCCAATTAGAAGCATGCCCGATGAAGTAATCCCCCCATCTCTGGCACCTTCTAAATCCTCCCCACTCAGATGAGGACCAAGCTCTGTTTATAAAAAAATCTGTCTCGAAGAGCTGCTCTCAACCTTGGTTTCTAAGGAGAACCAAGATAGCACAGGGGTCCTGGAATGTGTTTTGTCTTCCTGCCTAGGAAAACACTGAAGCTAGGTTACAATAATAGACCACGGAGCTACAAATATCTGTGTAAAGAACACAGAGTATGTATTGAAAGAAAAAAAAGGCAAGAAGCAAGATGGCATCACTCTGACATGCCAGAGTCTCCTCCTGATCGCCAGCTTGTTCTCAGGACTAGAGCTGCAAGTCCAGCCTCAATAAGCTGCGACTTTAATCACAGGAAAAATGCCTCCAGTGCCTTTCTTTCCAGCTACACTTAAGTGGTGGTGAAGGAGGGAAAGCCAGTGCCACATCACCATTTGAAAGGTCATTTACAACTACCCAGCCAATTCCTGCTGGCTTTCCTAAATCGGATGATCCTTTCCAGGCTGAAATTCAGGAATCTGGATTTCCCATTCAGAAGGCTTTCTCCAGATTAGGACATGGAGATGTGTTATGTGAGCTAGCTTGAGCTAAACTGCTGGTTAAGGCAAAGCACTTGAGAATACACAAAGCTAAGCAGGTCAGGAATGTTATTCCTACAGATCTATTATTCCATATAGGTCAGTATTCTATATATAGGTCTGGAATTATAGATCCCTTTACTCAGTTTTATGATCTTAGTGTGCCTAACTGTGCAATACTCTGACAAGAAACGTGATTATCCCCACTGCACAGATGAAGTGACTTGCCCAAGGTCTCGAGTGAGATTCCAAGTCCTCCCCAGCAGCAGGAACTCATCCTGTCCAGCTGGTGCCTCAACAGGGATCTGGACTCCACTGCAACCCATTATCAGCACAAGCAGCTGGATCAAGCAGTGCAACAAAATACAGATACAAACCCCCTTTCCTACCAGAGCCTGTGGTGGGGCTCCCGAAGGCAGCACGACCACCACGGAATCCCTCCCTCCATCAGAGGGATAAAGCTGGAGCACCTCCAGCCACCGCTCCCATCCTGCTTATGCACAGGCGTGTAACTTTGAAAAGTTTCTGGTCTCAAGAAAGTCTCTTGGTTTTTAAAGTGTTTTTTAATGCACTAGAATATTTTTCCTTCTAAAGAAGCTGCAATTCCCACTCTGAACTGTTTAAGCAAAATACCAGTTTTCCTGTTTTCTCTGAGTCCCTCTGACTCCTACAAACTTGCTTCAAGAACCTCCTCAACTGAATCATCCCCAGCTGAAATTGCTCGACGCTGCTCTTTAACAGCCATTAACATTTCAAAAAGCTGTTTGAAAACACCAAATCTCTCTTGAGCCACTTCCAAGAAACTTTTATGAATCATGGTTTGTGTCGTATCACACCATTCAGCAAGACATGGGCTGGAACAAAGGTATTAATGGGCATGAGCAATCTTCAAAATATCCAAGCGAGGAATAACAGTAAAACATTGTGAAGGTTACAGCTGGGGATGTAGGAAGCCATAGGTGAGCGTGTGGCTGCTGCTTAAAACACTGTTTCATTTTCCTCACGTCTTTCGAGCCCGCAAAGTCTGAAACATTCCGTTTAGGAGAAGGGAATTATTTTCTGGAACTGCAGTCGTGCCTCTTAGAGTGGTCTTACTTCTGGAACGTGACCCTATCGTGCATAGGAACTCAAAATAAGAACAAGTGATGTCGGTCCCTCTTGGGACCATGTCAGGTATGTTATGGTTTGTACTGAAGGTAGCTTGAAATCAGTCACCAGGGTGTCTGTAAGAATTCTTTAAGGACGTCTTCAAATGGGGTGAATTTAAAAGCAAGATTGCTATTAACCACTTCACTCTTCTAGCCCAGTTCACCTCATTATTTTGGCACCACAAGCTGCGAAGGCTCCTTGCGTTTTACACATTCTTTCTAACTAGATGGAGATGCCCTGCTGCTTTTGGAGAGGCCGATTATTTTGTTGATAAATTTTTAAAATGCTCACTTAACTGCCTGTGAGACCCCATTTCTCCAACATGCACAGCTGGGGAGTGAGGGAAGTGGCATTTTCCCCAAACCATCTCCCCTGTCCCCTGCGCGGTGATGAGCCCACACACCCTGCACAAAGCTCCTAGAACCATCCTCAGGCTCAGACCTGGCATTTGGATCAGGGCATGTGGGAGAGAAGCACCTGAAGGAACCCCTCTCCTGTGTCTGTAACCTCCAGTACAAGACCAGAGCACCCCTGGGAGACTTCAGCAGTCAGGTCAGCTAAAGGCAGAGGACAATGAAGATTGTTTTTTATTATTGAGAAGTGTCACTGAATCTTTCCAAACAACGGGTTAAGGTTGAAATTTAAATTCTAGATCAACAGGGACCTGTTTGTTCAATGGCAAGGTGTTGACTCAATACTGATATACAGAGAGAAAGCAGGGAAAATAACCTGACAATGAGGCTCAAACTGAGGTCGCTGGCAGCAAATCTGGTCAGACTCTGCTGCAAACTAAAGACGAGCAATCATCTCAGTCTGGAGCAGTGCTAAGAGACATCTCAAGGTTATTTCTTTTAAAACTGGTGAGCACCAGTGTAAAAGGGAGGTGTGAATATCCCCTTTGGAGGCAAGGATTTTGGGGAGGAGATGGTTCATTCTCCCTGGAGTTTGGAGTGCCTTCACTAAAAGGTTGTTTCCTCTGCTGAGGGGCACAAAGGTGCTGGTAAAATAAAACAAGGAGGAAAAGCTCCCTCCAAGGGGATTACTGTGAAGGGAGGGGAAGGGTTTATGCACACAGCTTTTCCTAGCCCTGGTCATGGTCATGAGCTTGAAAGCTTGTCCCTCAAAAGCTACAAACCAAAAGGGAAATAAAAACTCGCCGAAGATTCAGCTGCATTTTCCACTATCTCAACATTTACAAGATTGACACACGATTTCTGAACACTGTGAGCTGGCAATATTAATAAAGCTGCCTTCATTGTCAGCATTTCAATGTCAGGTTCACTGGAGCAAGGGCTGGAACTGAGCGATTCTCGTTCCCAGAAGCCCACCCCAAGCACCGGGCTGGAGAATCTGCCGTATGCTCACTTTCTGGCTGAGTGGGTTCTGAAACAGCCCGTGCAAGGGACAACACAGCAGCAAGGACCAAAAGGTCTCTCTCATGTGTTGATGGAGGAACTCTCCTACAGACCAGAGCTCAAACCCGCTAGCATTCAGGCAGCAGAGCATTAATTACTGATTTAATGTTGGGGAAAAGGCTGCGGCAGCAATAACGCAAACCTTCAATTACTAAGGCGTGGAAACAAAAGGTTGCGTTTCAGGCTGCGGCAAAACAAAAATTTCCTGGGTTTTTCATTTTGGGGAGGGGGAAAAAATAAAGCGAACAGGCAAACAAACAGATTACTGCAGACTAATCACAGGCATTAAAAAATATCACTTCCTCTCTCCAGATGGAAAAGAGCGTATTTGTACAGCCCATATTCAGAGTGTTTCTTCCCTTTGAAAGGCCATCAGAGAACTAATGAAAAACACAAAGGCAAAAGCAGTGTCTGGTAGTGCCTTGAAGATCTACTGCAATCCTCAGAGAGTCTGGGACAGCCAAATTGTTGTTCCTGTAGACTGCCAGACTTTTCCACCTGCATCTCCTCCATGACTTCTGCAGTGTAGGAAGAATGGGCCAACAGAGAGCAAAAAAGCTCCTTTGCAGGTCTGGGTATTTTTAAATATCTAGATGTGATTTCCAAAGACCCAAATCAGTGAATTGGGCTTGTTACCCATCAATACTAGTGAAAATATCCTCCACGTAATGTGAAGTCTGTATTAGCTCCTGTCCTGAGAACTGGTTAGAAGTTAAATCAAAGTCAGGTGTAAACTCCATTTGTCACACAATAGGAATCTTAACTTTAGCTTCTGGACCTGGTCCTCAGAGCAGCAGGAACTGAGCCAAAACCCAAACCCCAACTATCTTTTCATCCCATGCCTTTCCCTGCAGGGCTCCTGTCCCCTCAGCCTCTGGGAAGGGGATCCCAGTGGAAGGGGTGGGAAGCCACTTGCTCAGCATTCATCACTGTGCTTGTGTTTGAGTTTTTAGGGTTTAACGTGAGCATGACTCAAAGGAGACCCCGAACAAGGGGTTTGATCCCTGCCCTGCCAGATTCTGCCTGCAATTCTCCCAGATTCTGACCACGCCATGAAGAAGAAGTGAGGCGAAGGTGGACAACACAGATGACATGTGATAACACCCAGTTCGATGCATCTCCCCACTTCTTTCAAGCTCTGCAGGACCAACAACCCAGACACGGAGCTCTGACACGCCCTCACCCCTGCGCAGCACACGCCAAGCTTCCATCTCCCGTTCCCTTCCCTGACATACATAACCCACATGCTCGCCCTCAGCACAGAGGTGACTTTAACCCTCGGCGCGCCCGTCCGGGCGCACAAAGCAGCTCAGTGTTTTGGTGCCCTATCTGCAGGGAGGCGGGCATGTGCCAGACACATCAATCCTCCCCGAAGCCAGGGCGGGCAGAACCCTCGGTGGCACGGGCAGTTTCACTGTTTGGGGCACAGCAATGAGAACAGAGCCAAGGTGTTGTTGACAACCCAGGGTGTTGTTCCACGTCCCCCTGGCTGCCCGTGGTGCAGGTGCGCTGCCCAGGGGTTCATCCCGGTGCCCGCACGCACCTGAAAGTGAAACAGCACGCTCTTTGCAGATAGCATTAGTGTAGGAGGTAATATAAGGCCTGGTCTTCACTGCAGGCCTCCAGGGGCAGTCATGGAAAATGTTCACAAAAGCCCACCCCCCCACGGGGCTGGATACAGTTTTGTAAGTTTAGCAAATTAGCATAATTGACAAAAAGCAGCAATTAGGGGCGCGAGTGCTTATGCAATTTCCCTCCCAGTTCAAGCCCCTTCTAAATCCTTCCCCCCTCAGAAGGGACTGTACTTTGTTGACGAAAATGTGTCTCGAAGAGATGCTTTTCAGCCTCGGTTCCCAGGGAGAACCAAGATAGGATTGGGGCTTTGGAATATGTTTTGTCTTTCTGCCTATCAGGACAGGGAAAAGCACCGGGAAAACTAGCTACAAATGCAGTATTAGGCTACAGAGCTCCAAATAATACAAAGAATACAGAGAGTATATGAAAGAAAAAAGACAAAAATCCTTAGGCATCAATCCCAGTACAGGATGGGCAGCGTCCTCCTAAGTAAGGTTTTAAAGCTTCTATTGCCTTTTGCTTTTCAGCTTATCACCCAACCACCTCAACCAGGCAGCTGCTGAACGTCCCCCACTTGCAGTCCCACAGCCCCAGGCTGATGCTCAGCCCTGTGCTGGCTTTCTCCATGGGTCTGCAGCCCAGAGAGTGCAGCCAAAGGGAATCAGCTCATTCTGCATCCGAGGGCCAGGGTTTGACCTGATCCAAGCTCGTGCAGCCCAGAGGAATTGTAGAAACCGAGCGACCTGGTCTGGTGGAAGGTGTCCCTGCCCGTGGCAGGAGGCTGGAACAAGATGGTCTTCAGGGTCCTCTCCAACCCAAACCATTCCATGACTCCAGAATGGCCATCCTGGGGCTATTTTAAGCCAGTGCAAACTGCTTCCCAGCCCATATTACGCTGCACAGTGAGTATGAATGACTGATGCAGCTGGTTGTGTCAAGCTGTGCAGAGCTGCACGGGAGAGAGCAGTCTCAGCTGCATCCCTTCCTGCCACTTTGCAAGATGGAATATCCCATTTTCATCCCTCTTAATTAAAGTGGGTAGCACACTCACAAAGGGAAGCAAGAGGTTGTGCTCAGCAAACAATGGCCCACTCAATTAAAAGAAAATGCTCCTAGGAAGCACGGAGCAGGGGAGTCAAGTGTTTTCATTTGCCCTCTGCTGCCTTTTCTCCGGACTTGATTCCGCTGCCATAAGACAAGTCACTTCCCTGCCGCTCCTCCTTCTCACATCCACCCACCTCAGAGACCAAACCTTGCCCAGAGCAAACACCTTGATGCAGTAAATCAATCACCTGGCAAACGCTTCCCAAAATTGTCCCAGCAAGGGAGAGGCCTGGAGCAAACAAGTCCAACAGGACAGGCAGCTGACCATGGTTTAATGAGGCTTCTGTGCACAAAGAAGGAATTGCTGAAATGAAAACCTCTAATGGTGAAAGCATTCCTATTCATGAGTCACTTTAGCAGTGAGAGCTGCAGACTGCTTTCCCTCCTACCTGCGGGTGCTTAATAACAGCTTTGGGTTAGTAGATGAGAAAGATTTTTAAACTTTAGCTGCTCTTTGCCAGTGTTGCAACTCTCTTGTGCAAGCTGGCAGGTTTGTTCTGCAAGGGCGTCCTCAGCCAGGTATCAGGATCATCTTTCATTTACACAAAATGATAGGCTTCTGGTTGGGTTGAACAAAATTTCCCAAGCAGAACAGGCTCAAAAGACAAGAGCCAAATGGAAATCTTGTGTTATCAGTTTCCCAAAAATGGCTTGAGTTTTTAATCCTTTTTTCCCCTCTCTGGTTCACAGTTCTCAGTCAATTGGATAGGCAACTCTGCTCTGTTATTTAGTCCATTTATTTACTGTCTGCCCTCGCTAAAAGTAGAAAAACCCAAGCAGGCTGGTTTCACATGGCATGTCTCCACCACCCTCGCCACACCTGCTTGGGGACCCGGTGGCTCTCGCCTGGGAGCTGCTGGGGCAGCTTGGCCAAAGCTGATGGGCCCACGCTGAGCTCCTGCCTCCATCCCACCCTGAGCTCCTGCCTCCATCACACCCTGACCCACGGGAGAGGGATCAAAAGCACCAAACCCTGGAGGGGACCTGCCATGAACTGAGGGGCTGGCCAAAACAAAACCTGACACCCAGCTCCCACAGGGTCTTTGGGAGCAATCCCCACGGCCCCTGTGATTTATGGTGACTATCATGATGATCAGAGTGATTTATTTGCCCTTGGAAGCACATTTTCTACATGCCAGGTGCTGAGCACAAAGAGAACAAACCAGAAAACAATAGACACTTGAAAGGCCATTAAACCTCAAGTTTGGAGTCTGAGAGGAGGTTCTGTGAGGTTCTTCTTTTACATCTGCATCGAGGAGGAAGGAGCCACATCCCCAGCTTCCCGTCCAGGGCACAGAAGGTGCCACAAGACTCTGGAGAAGTTGTTTGTCGCTCTGGGAGGCAGCAGAAACCACAAAGTTTGGGGGCACCCAGCAGCCCTGACAAAACTCCTCCTCACAGCTGTGGCAGCAGCACCTTTCCTTGGACACAAGATCACTGGAGCACCAGTTGGAGAAAAGATACAAAAAAAAATGCATTAAAGAATTGGAAGAATGTAGCAAGTGAACATAGAGCCCTGCAAAGTAGAAAATAGATACACAATTCATCGGATTTGGCTCCAATTCACACAACAGACTGTTCAATGGCAGATGTCAGGGGTATTTATGGTGTGGGAACATTTCCAGCTACTTCCTGGGGTCTTGGTAAGATCTCTGTGATTTGCCTGAGAGAAACTGTTGCCTGGTTAGAGATGAGAGGGTTTCTTCATATTTACAGTTCTAGTTTCCACCTTCCATAAACTGTTCTGTGCTGTCACAAGACAACACTCAAAATCCTGCTCTGCCAGAAGCATCATTTTCTCCCCTCTTCCTCTGTTTTCAAGGGAAAGCATTTCTTTAAAAAAAAAATTGTATTACAATTGACTGAAACTAATAGCAAACTCACAACCAATTAATTGGGTTATTTGGCAACAAAATCAGGAAGTAAAATGGGACATACTTAATGGAAATATTGGTATATTCCTCTGGAATATACCAAAATGGAAAATACCAAAACACATTTTCCTTGGTATTTTCAAGGAAAACTTCCTGACATTTCATTTAGCAACCAAGCTCTGTTTCAAAAGATACTCATGTTTAATAATTAAAAAGGATGAAACAACAATCAAATACAGCATGCTGAGACAAACAAAATGTTTTCCTGACCCCCACAAAACAAACAAACAAAACCAACAACAAATACAAACCAAAAAACACAAGCCCTTAAAAAGGGTTTTAAAAAGGGCTTTAAGTTTTCTTGTGGAAAAAAAATTAGGATAAACTCAGAATGAATCTTTTCTTGGGAAGAGGGTGGTCCCATGAAATAGAAAGTCAGCAGTTTGCACTGACCCTGTCTCCAGCATTTGCTGGAAGGGGAGTTGCTTCTGCTGGTGAAGTTTTGATGAGCTACAGATGGATAGAAAATGAGCCCAGACTGCCAGGCCATCGTGCCCACCTCGGGGCAGCACGGAAGCCCCAAATCTCACTCTTCCAAACCGCGATTCTTTATTTACTCGCTGTCAAAACCACCCTGGGCCAGCCACAGTTCCTCCCACCTGCTGCCCATTTCCAGCTCTGCCCGGAGAACACTGGGCAAAGCTCAGCCCTGGGTGCAAGGCCCATCCTTGAGTCTGTGCCGGAGCAAACCGGGAGGTGTGAGCATCCAGGTGGGCTCCGGAGGTGTGGGAGGTGTGAGCATCCAGGTGGGCTCCGGAGGTGTGGGAGGTGTGAGCATCCAGGTGGGCTCCGGAGGTGTGAGCATCCAGGTGGACTCCGGAGGTGTGGGAGGTGAGAGCATCCAGGTGGG
>VZRQ01001299.1:192499-215392 GCA_013397975.1 Machaerirhynchus nigripectus
GCATCCAGGTGGGCTCCGGAGGTGTGGGAGGTGTGAGCATCCAGGTGGGCTCCGGAGGTGTGGGAGGTGTGAGCATCCAGGTGGGCTCTGGAGGTGTGAGCATCCAGGTGGGCTCCAGAGGTGTGGGAGGTGCTCCCTGATACCCAGACCTGAGATATTTGAATGTGAACACCAAGTGCTGCCCCCACACACTCCACACAGGGATTTTTTTTCCCCCCCTCCCTCTCAGGCTCGGAAAACTGATGAGGGTGCAGCAAATTGGGGGGGGGTGGGGGGGGTCTCCTGGGGCCAATTAGCAGAGATTTGGGCAGCATCCAGACACTGCTGGGGATCACTGAAAAGCCTTGAATTTGCAGCTGTTCCCCCCTCGCCGCACCGTTCGTTTAGCAGCGCACGCAGTGGGCACAGGTGGGGCTGGATCCCAAATAAGAGCTCTGTTCATCCAGCCAGCAGGGCCCGGGCACCACTCGTGGCAACCTGCCTCGTGTGTTTGCATCCAAATAAACTCCAAGCGCCACAGAAACCGCCCCGGCATCGCGGCTGGAATGCAAACAAAGCCACGCCGATCCTCGGGGACAAAGGCAGGGAGCTGCCGGTGCTGCAATTACCTCGTCACCTGGAAAGCCCGGGCCAGGGGTGCCACCAACGCATCGCCGCCTTCCCGGGATGCGCTTTGCGTTTCTCTGCCTGTGCAAAGCCAGAGGAGGAGCTGAGGAGGGTGAACCAGCTCTTCCTGCTGTGACTGAGGCCGCTGCAGCCGGGAGCAGGGTGAAGGGGAGAAATCTGGTTTTGCTGGAGCTCTGGATTGATGGACAGTACCTGGTACCTGCCCTCTTCTCCGGAAAGGGAGGAACACACTTCCATAAAACGTGAACAGTTGTAAAGAACAAAGCGGATGTGCCTCTGGTAAATCTGATGATGCCTCCACATGCTGCCCAAAACCTCCCTGGAAAACCAGGCACTGTTTTTACCTCTGTTTTTCCACTTGCAGGGATGCTCAAGCACTTCTTGTAACTCCAGAGCAGAAAATTTTTCTCCAGGAGCATGATGTTTTAGAGGTGATGGTATGTTTTTATGAGGCCAGGAGGGAAACATTTCGGCCACAACTAAGAATTTGCTGTCTAGACACATATTTGACACAAAAAGGGACACTTTAACATAACCCTTACATAGCTCACAGAGCATCGAGCACAACTACTCAAAGACCCTTTTAAGCCTCACGCCCCAAAAGCCTTTCTGCCCACAAGCGAGCTTCAGCCAAAGTACACAAATTTCAGGGACACCCCAAACCCTGCCCTCACCCCAGGCACTCCCCCCACGCATCCTGCCAGCCTGGCATGAATTAAGGGCTGGATGTGAGGACTGCAGTTAACAGAAACGCTCCACAGCTTCAGACAGCTTCAGACCCTGTTAGGCAGAAGGAATATCTGAGTTTCCACGCTGTAACCAGAGAAAACACTCTGCGTGTTGGAGGGAAGCACTTCTCAGGGAGCAGGCGAAATGTGACTGCTTGCAGCAGTCACACCAGCCTGAAGTGCAACTTGTTGTGCAAGGAATTTGCTGGAAACATCTCTTTTGGCTTCTCAAGGTCATCTCTGCTGCCCCTTTGATTTCTGCTCGCATGGGGTCCACACTGATGCCATGGTGATTTTTTGCCTTTTTACATACCCCTTCCATATACCCTTCTATACAGCTTTATACAGGCTGAAAGTGCTTGTGTGGCTGTTCCTGCTGCCTCTGAGGGAGCTCCTGCTGTCTCGAGCTGGCTGGAAGTTGTTCACCTTGGCTCCTTTAGCATCTCCAGCCCATGGGATACAAGGGATTTGAGCCCCTGCAGACTGATTAAACAGACGTCGTTAACATTTGTCATCAGCACACTTCAGATCACAGTACTGGAGACCACACGTGGAGCAGACAGCAGGCCAAACACTAAGCTAATGGAGAACTGAGGAGAACCATGGGTTACTCCAATAAATAGCAGATAATTGGGGGAAAAAAAACCAAAACATTAGAGACTAGACTTCTACCCAAAAACATAGTGGGTGCTGACTCCAGAAGTCTGTAAAATGTTTCAGCTGCAATATTTTCACTTGGAAAAAAAACAACCCAGAAGGAATTATTTTGCTTTTCATCAAGATGTCAAAATTAGTGGTGAGACTGAAGCAACCAGTTCTCTTCCCACCCAAGGCAGCAGTAAAAGTGCCACTGCCCGAGGGCTGGCAGCATCCTGAGGGGCCTCCTTGGCCCAGCACGCCCATTGCAGCTGCTTTACTGGGAAGCAGCAAACGGCTGTGCTAACGCCAGCCACTCCCTTGGAAGCTGCCAGCTTGGGAAAGGAGTGACACTGTCACTCCAGGACAAAGCCAAGCAGAGAAACGTGTCCCAGGAAGGATTGTGGAGCAAAGTGTAGGTCCCAGGAGCTCCCGGCAGGTGGCTGAGGCTCCCGGTGCCCCAGTGGGGTCTGGTTTGCCAGAAGGAGCACGAAAGCCCCGCTAAGGCTCCAGCAGCCCCAGCCCCCGGGGCTGGCACTAATGAAGCTGGCTGGCCCTCCTTCCCTTTCTTTTTTCTTTTCCCAGGTTGGAGCACCCCATCCCATCCGAGTGGACTTGAAAGACCAGGATACTTCCTTTGTATGGGGAAACAAATGAAGATTAATGTGTTAGTTGTAATTAATCTGCGATGACAGATTAGCAGAGCAGTGGCAGTGCCTTTTGCTGCTGCAGGAGCCAGCGCTGATAGGACAGCTGGTGAGAGGGGACACCAAATTCAATTTGCTCCTCATTTGCATACATATGACAACCATCTGTGCTAATAGCACTGCAATGTCTCTATTAGGCTCCCTTCTAGTGTGCCAGCTCACCTAGACTCCAATTAGGCCTTTAAGCGAGAAAGCTTAAAGCATAAATATTTGCTGAGGGGAAGGGGCGGCCCGGCAGGAGGCTGCGCAGCGCCTGCTCTTCCTGCTGGGGCCCGAGCCCTCCTCAGCCCCTGGCCCACGATGTTCTGCTGCCGTTCAGCACTTGCTGAGGAGATGCTGAACTCCACCAGCCCCACGTTATCCAAAACTGCTTTAAGCCACGTGGGAAAACCCAAAGGAGCTGCAGGGGCCGGTTGAAAAGCAGCCCCGCGATGAGGAAGAACCCCAATGCCAGTGCTGGGTGCATGTCCGCCCCGTATTTTCACCCAAAGCTGGGAGCTCTGGCTCGAGTGCCACCCCCGAGGGTGGAAGAGGCTGCTGGAAGAGGTGCCATGTGGATGGTCACCCCTGCAAAGGTTGTCCCCTGCCTGGGTTTTGGCTGACACCCAACCCAGCAGGAGCAGCTGTTCCTGTGCAGCACCAGCACACGCCCAGCTCCAGCCCCCAGTGTGCCACGGGCATTTGTTCCGAGTGGCCCTTCATTTTTGCATACACATTTCCAGTCCCAGACCCCCCTGAAGCTAACGAGGGAGCCAGTTAATTAATGAGCCAGCTCACTGGCCCAGCTCTTCCTGTTCTTCCCATCCAAGGTGATTGCGACAATTTTGAGTTTACTTTTTGTTTTCTAGCCATAACACCTCAACTCTCCAGAACTGAGAGCATAAACCTAACCCTAACAACAGACCTAGCACTAAACTTTACCCTAACCATTAATCTAACTCTAAACATAATCATAACACTCGTGCTAACCAAAGCCTAAGCCTAAACTTAACCTAAACCCAACCACAACTGTAAACCTCACATAACCCTAGCCCAAAACCTTCCACTACCCCAAAACGAACACTAACACAAAAGGGAACCATAAACCATAACCTAAACTAAAAATCGACCCAAGCCTTAAACTTCGCAAAAACGTAAACCAAACCATAACCAGAAAATCACCCTAAACCCAACACTAACTCTAACCCTATTCTGATTCATTACAAAAACCTAACCCTAAACCCAGACCTAAACCACTCCCAAATTCTAAGACTAACACAAAATGTAAAAAAATTCTAACCCTAACACAAAATGTATAAAAACATTAATGCCAACACTAACCATAACCCAAGCCTTACATAACCCTAAAATCAACCCTTAAATAACCCTAAACCTAACCACTACATAATCAATATCCAAACCCCAAACCCAACCCTAATCATTTTCCAAAACCTAATCCTTCTATACACCTAACCCTCATTTAACCCTAACCAGAACCCTAATCCTTGCATAAATGTAATCCTAACCCTAACCCCCTAACCCTAACCTGCCACGGGTTGCCTCTCCTCTGCATGTGAAACCCTGGGGCTATGTTCTTTCTCTCCTGTGGTAAGGAACTCTCGTTCTCATCCAGGAGCCCACGGCCAAAATTTTTATTGCACCTCCAAAATTCAGTACGTCCAAGGATTGCTCCTAGATGAAAGCTGCCAGCAGAGACAGGTCTGGCTGCCCTTGACATCCCCTGGGCCACCTCTCACCTGCACCTGGCACGCTGGGGTTACGTGACTTCTTTCCTGTGGAAAAGAAATCCCATTTTCATTTCTCAGAGACCATGACCCGCCATGACTTGCCTGCCTCTTTCTTCCCTGTCCTTGCCTTGCTTTTACCACCCTGCCACTGACTTGCCTTGTCTGCCCATCACTGGAATGCCTTCCTCTGCCACTGATTTGCCTTGTCTGCCCATCACTGGAATGCCTTCCTCTGCCCTGCCTTTCCTAAAACTTCTGGGCTTCCTCTCACCTGGCAGTCTATTGCCTTGCCTTGCCATTCCTACCAAACCTTGTTTTTCCTTGACATTCTTTTCCCTCCCCTACTTTATCTTGCCCTGCCTACACAAGTCTGGCTTTGCACTGCCTTTCGTACCCATCCCCACCTTCACCTGCCTGCTTCTTCCTTCCCTCATCTCGCCTTGCCCTGCCTGCTCCTCCTGTGACTCTCACTTGCCTTGCCTGGCTCTCACTTGCCTTGCCTGGCTCTCACTTGCCTTGCCAACCCACCCCTTGTCCTCCTTGCCCTGCCTACCCATTCCCTTCCTTTGCACTGCCCTTCAAACACATCCCCTGCCTTGAGCTGCTCCTTCCTTCCCTTGCCTTGCCTTGCCTCCCTCTTCTTTGCCTTGCCTTGCCCGTCTGACTGCTCTGTGTTCTTGCCTGGCCTTGACTGCTGGCCCCTTGCCTTGCGTGGCCTTGTGTAGCCATTCCCTGCCTCGACTTGCCTGGCCCTTTCTTCCCTGGCCTCCCGTTGCCTACCCGTTCCTGCCCCTGCCTGGCCTACCAGGGGAGGTAATGCCCAGTACCATTGTTCTGGCACCCTTTTACGGGGTCAGTCCCTGGATGTTTTCTGTGTTGGAGGATGGAATCCCATTTCTTTTGGGATGGGCTCATAGTTCCTCTCTTCGGCAAAGAAACCAATTTTGATTCCACACACTGGGTGGTCCTTGGTGGATTTAATTGCTTTCCTAATAGGCATTTCTATCAGCTAGAACTGTTGAGCTGTTACGGTGGGAATGCAAAAGGCAGGCTGTGGAGCATTTAGTCCTGGTACCTTTAGTGTGTGAGCAGTCCCTGGTGCTGCTCAGCTTGACCCAGCTCTGTGAGGCTGAAGGATTGTGACAGGACATAGAGCTGAGAGGGCAAGTGCAGACACCAGGGCGTGTGCTGGTAGCTCGATGGGCACAGCTCAAGTTGTAGGCAGCAAGAGCTTTCTCAGCCTGGCACTTTTGCCCGATGTTTTCAAGTTTTGCCCGACGTTTTCAAGTTTTGCCCGATGTTTTCAAGTTCAAGTAGCCGGACTCTGCGAGAGTGAAAAGATTTCTTAGCTCAAAGAAATTCATGTTCCATCACGCCCTTTGGGGTGTGATACAAATAAGAGTTTGTACTTAGAAAGGGAAAACGTTCTGTCCCGACAGAGGTTATTTGAGAGCAGGGACGTTTCCAGCGTGGCTCTGCGTTTCCTTGGGGCGCTTCTCCTCCTTCTGCGAGTCGGCAGCGCTGCCGTGTGGTTGTTCTGATGAGCGCTGACGGTGCCCAGGAAAAAGCCAAGCGCTTTTCTGTCCCGGCACAGATCTTTGCACCTTCACCCAATTTGTCTCACTGAGTCCAGCTACAAAACTAAGAATGTTCAGCAGCTGGTCCCACTTAGAAGAAAGAGGCAGTACTGGAATTCGCTTTTCTTTTGCAGCCTGTTGACCTGCAGAGCCATCAGCGAGGCGATTCGTCTTCCTTCCCAGCTCTGTTCACATTCTGTCAGTCTCCAAGAGCCAGGATCCTCAACCGGAGCTCTCACACGAATGGTGCCGGGACAGAAAAATGCTTCCCGTCAAAACAACCACACGATAGCGCTGCCGACTCGCGAAAGAAGGAAACGCACCTCGCCCAGCTGGAAACCACCCCGAGGGCAGAGCCAAGCTGGAGACGTCCCTGCTCTCAAATCAACCGTGTCAGGACAGAAAGTTTTCGCTGACCTTCCCCTTCTAAGTACAAACTCTTATTTGCACCACACCCAAAGGGCAGCACGAATTCATTTGTGCTAAGAAACGTTTTCACACTTGCAGAGTCCGTCTACAAACTTGAGGTGAACCTACTGGTTCCTCTCTGGCGTCAAGAAACAAAGCTCTGATGCTGACTAGAGGGCTTTAGGCACTCCAGTGGAAGCTTTGAGCTGTAAAAAGAGGTCTTTGGACCCTCTAAAAGGGGTTTTGGGTCTTCAAACTGGGTCTGTGAGCACTAAAAATCGGCCTTTGGAAATGAAAACAAGGGCCTTGAAGTTAGGTTTTGTGCCCTCAAAGGATGCTTTGCTGCCACAAGCTAAGGCTTTTCCTCCTAAAAAAGGGATCTTTAAGGGCTTATAAGCCTGGAAGAAGCTGGGACGAGTGGAACAGAAATCTCCAACACTCCAAGTGTGCCAGCCAAAGTTATGATCAGGCTCATTTACAGCCCTCAGCAGCCTTTGACTCATCTGGATGCTGGAGCTCCTGCAAGAGGCAGGAGCTCTGGTGGCAGACAAACAGCCCTTTGTCCACAGCACCTGGTCCAGTGACTTTCAGCTGTGAGAGGTGCCCGGGCTGTGACATCTGTGAGGTTCTGTGGCCTCAAAGAGACACGTGGCCTCATGTCACAAAGGGGCAGAGGTATGGCACTGGTCCAGCAATTATGATCTCACCTGCCCAATGCTTGGCATCCTGAGGAGCGAGCCACTGAAAGCTAGCCAGGCTGAGCTGGCCTTCAGGATATCCTTCCACTGCGTGCCTGCCTTTTTCCAAGCATTCTTCATCCTTGATAACAGCTACAAGCACTACCAAAACTCTTTTGATAGCTGAAGGTGCTTTCTGAGTCATGTTTTGGGGTTTCTAAATAATTTTGTTGAGCTGCAATTATTTCCTTTCCCTTCAAGTGATGGGATTGGTGCTGACCTGATCTTTTCGGAGGAGATCTTTCAGGAGCTTTGTCATCCAAAGATCTCCCCTCTGTTCCCTAGAGGAGCGATGGCTGCAAGGGGGAACAACTCCTGTGAGTCCTGGAAAGACAAGACTCTAGAGGGAAAGGAAGGTGGCCTGAGGCCCAGAAATCAAAGTGGGTTTGTTGGACCTTCAGCAGAGTACACCGGGGAAGAGACAGTTTTCCAAAACTGCTTCCCTACCAGTAGATGTCAGCAGGGTGTTAGGCTTTCCCCGGTGTTTCTGGGTTGGCGAAACGAGCTGTTGTCCTGGTGCTCCTGTAGAGAGCTCAAGAGTTGAACATGCTTTAGAGTAACAACATTGTCTCATCTCTCTTCAAACGTCGTTTCCCTGCAGACACCGCCAAGGGAATGGCTCTGCCACAAAGGATCCTCTTCCCCCCTGAAGAGATTTGCATGGACTGGCAGCAAAGACAGAGACCTGGAGCAGGACTCTTCAACCTGGGCAATACTTGCTACATCAATGTCATCCTGCAGTGCCTGACGTACACACCCCCTCTGGCCGACTACCTGCTCTCCTACGAGCACAGCCGGTCGTGTGAGTACTTTTGGGGACATCTCCTTGTAAACCTCTTGGGCACACCACAAGGATTCCCAGAACCTGGAATCCGGTTTAGGAGAACAGCAGCCCGTCTTTGTCGGCCCCATGGGCTTGTGTTCTTTGAACATCAGCTAAAAGATGCTTGTCCTATCAAGGAGCACTCATCTTCAGAGGAACACCTCTTTCGAGCCCCGGGTTTCTATCCCTGCAAGTTGAACTCTCTTGGCTCATTGCACACAAAACTTCTGCCTGTTTAGCCTCCCTCTGGAGTATGTTTTCTGTGCACTAAAATGTCCTGGGCTTGTTGGGACATTGGCAGTTTGGGAGTAAAGTGGAGACTTCTTAGAACTTCAAGATCTCCATTAGGTTTCCCAAGAAACCAGGATGTTTTGCTACCCTGAGAAGCTTCTGTCCCTCCCTTCCTTGCTCCCTCCCTCCTTCCCTCTTCAGGTCAACAGCAAGGCTTCTGCATGATGTGCACCATGGAAGCGCACATCAGGAAGGTCCTGTGTTCCCCAGCCAGTGCCATCCTGCCTGGAGCTGTCCTCAGGGACCTCAAATGTAAGTTGTTTCAGGTGCTTCGACAGGTTTTCTTCTTCTTCTTCCCTTCTTTCAGGGGAGACCCACTAAATTCTTTCTCAGTCATAGGAGAGGAGTTTGAATACGGCAGGCAGGAGAACGCCTGCGAGTTCTTACGCCGTACCCTCGGTGCCATGCACAGAGCTTGTCTGAGTGGACGCCACCAGTAAGCACAAGCAAATTACAAGTTTCAGTGTTCCCAAACCCACTGGACTCCTTGATGTGCTCCCATCAAGGAAAACTGATGTCCAGAGCTTTCATTGCTAAACTCTTGGAGGAGGTAACTCTCTGCCTTGCCGTTTATTTCCAGCTTGGACATCTCTTCACAAGAAACTACCATCGTCCATCAAATATTTGGGGGCTTTATGAAATCTAGAGGTACATTTCCACCACTGCTGCTTTACTTGGTTTGTCTGTGCCCTTCTGTCGGCCTGTGACAAGCAGCTGGTCCTGTGGTGACTGGCATAGGAGAAACCATGAGCATAAACCAGCACAGTCAATTAACTTCACTCAGCACTTTGATTTTCCTTCCAGTCACATGCTTGAGCTGCCAAGCAGTTGTTGATTCCTACAAGGCCTTCCTGGATGTCTCTTTGGATATCAGAGTAAGAGGTTTGCAACTGAGCTTCAAGATATCCTAAGGCCCCTGTAGCTTTCCAGAACCAAAGCACTTGCCTTAAAAACCTATACTGAGAGCACAAGGGAGCTTGGTGGTGAGTGGGAAGGGGAAAGCATAGTGTCCTCAGTGTCCTCCTGCAGTGGCCATGGCACCGTGGTGCTGGCTTTAGGCTGGACTAGCAAGCATTACCCCCTCTGCACCCTTGACATCCTCTCCTCCACCTTCCCTCTGCCCTCCCTTAATACCTGTCCGGCCCCCAGTTTTCAGTACTGATGCCCCTGCATGCCACTGGTAGCTGAACCGAGTGGTGGCACACAGAGGGAGCTCTTGGTGACTCCAGGAGCCCCTGGGACATGAGGGAAATGTTCAGCATCACACCCTCTTTCTGCCTGTGTCCGGACACTGCCTGTGGGGTCATGGTGGGTCTCCTCAGCATCAGCTGCTTGGGTCTTCTTGTCAGCTCCTGGCAAGTGTTTGGGTGAGGGCATTTCCTGCAGCGCCTTTCTCACTCCTCCAGGCAGCCTCATCCCTCACCACAGTTCTGGAGGACTGTGTGACGCCCAAGGAGCTGGATCAGGAAGAGTGCTTCAGATGTATCAAGTAAGACGATTCCAAACATAATAACAGCAGGTCCTGCGTGAGGGGCTGCACGTCACTGAACAGAAGTCATCTTCTCAGGGAGGTTTAATGCACAATAATGAGACACAGCTTTTTCAATATGCCTCTGAAACACCTTAAAATAACCTTAGTAAGGATGTGTGAGGCAGGGGAAAGGTTGCCTGGCCTTCTTGGGGGAAGGTCGGGTGCATTTCAGCACTTGGCTGTGTGCCTGGTTTCAAGGTGTAAGAAGAAGGCTGCTGCCTCCAAGAGGGTCACGGTCCATCGCGCACCCAGAGTCCTCACGTTGTGTCTGGAAAGGGCTGACCAACAGACTGGCACAAAGATCAGCAAGGTGTGTATGCAAGGGGAGTGCAGCTTTCTCCTTCTGAAGCAGAAGATTCCCCAAAGCTCTGTCACAAGATGCTCATGTCGGGATTTTTGTGTTCCCTTCTGGGGAGAGGAGAATTCCCACAAAAAGATGAGCCTGGACTCTGCTCTGGCAGAGATGCTTTGGCTGAGAACAGTTTCCTGCCCCCCAGGCCATTACATGCCAAAGGATATTTCATGTGGTAGCTAAGGATCGTTTCTGAGCCCTCTTGGCCTCTCTGTAGTTTGTGGAGTACCCGGAGTACTTGGATCTTCGGCCGTACATGTCTGACACAGCGGGAGAACCCCTCCTCTGCTCCCTGTATGCCATCGTGGTTCACAGCGGGGACACCTGTCTTGAAGGACACTTTTTGTGCTACACAAAGGTAAAGAGCAACTTCCCTCCTGACAGGGAGAAATGTGTGTTGGGAAGGACAAACTTTCCCAGCTGTGTTGCTGGCAGCCAAGGTTTTGGGGGAGAAGGTCTCCTTTGGGGCTCAACTGGATTTGTTTTTCTGTACTCCTGGCTTGGCAGTTTTCTGCCTCTGGTGGTGTGGAGAAACCCTGCAGCTCCTCTCCAGAACTGGATGCCTTTCTTTGCAGGCCAGCAATGGGCTGTGGTACAGGATGGACGATGAGTTTGTGGATAGCTGTGACATCCACACAGTTCTGGGGCAGCAAGCCTACTTGCTGTTCTATGCCAGGTAACAACCAGGGTCATGTGTTCAGAAAATATTTCCATTTCCTGTCGTAGCTGTTCGTCTTCTCATCCTCCTGAGTGTTTCTGCCATAGGAGACAATTCCTTCCTGCATCCTTCAGTGCTGTCAGTTCTGAACTACCCCACTCCAGTCCTCCTGTTTCCCTGCTGGGCTTTAGGGTGCTGCCCTGTGTAAACTGCCACTCGTCTGCTCCCTGAAGCTGGCTCATGGTAGAGAAGAGGACTTAAAGGGGGCCTCTAGGAAAGATGGGGGGGAGTTCTTATCTGGGAGTGTAGTGATGGGGCAAGGGGTAATGATTTTAAAGTGAAAGAGGGAAGATTTAGGTTAGATATTAGGCAGAAATTCTACCCCATGAGGGTGGGGAGGCCCTGGCATGGGTTGCCCAGAGAAGCTGTGGCTGCCCCACCCCTGGATGTGTCCAAGCCCAGGCTGAATGGGGCTTGGAGCAACCTGGGATAGTGGAAGGTGTCCCTGCCTGTGGCAGGGGTGGGATTGGAATTAGATTTCTTTCATCCAAATTCTAGGATTCTGTGGAGGCCATAGGGGGTAAAAAGATGAGGACTCGCTCTGACAGTGGCAGCCCCAGTGGGAAGACCCCAGTTACATTTCCCATTGGTGACCTTGGCGAAGTCTTCTCTCTGTTGCTCCAAGACAACGACTGAATCCCAGAGGAGTCTCCAAGGAATGCCTGAAGCAGAGATATCTCTTTTTTCCTCCAGGTGCTCAGATTTGAAAATGAGAGAAGTGGCAGCTTCCTCACCAACACCATCGTATGCCCATTCCATGCTCGGCCAGGGAGGGGCCAGCCTCCAGCAGGCAGGTTCCTCAGTACCACAGGGTGTGCCTGGCAGGATCAAGGTGATGCACAGTCAGAGGAACCATGCCAGGGAGAGGGCCCGGAGCAGGTCCCCACGCTGGGGCAATGGTCTCTGCAGCTGGGTCGTGAACAGCGCCAACTACGGCAATTTAACAGGAAAGAGGAGGAAGAGAAAGAGTCCTTTACGCCATAATCATGCTCCCGGGGATGCCACAGCTCCAGGACCCTCCAACAGCATCTGCCAGCAGGCGCCTGTGCCAGGTCTTGCTTGGGTGCAAACCTTGCCAGTACACAGAGAGCTGGGCAGATGCTCATGGCAGGACTGTAATCTCTGGAGCCAGGTTGCGGAGATCACGAACTTTTACCAGCCACTGAGGAGGTCTGAGCATCCCAGAGGTGCACGTCAGACAAACACAGCATGATGAGCACGTCAGACCAACACATCATTGCAGCCTGGATGATGCAGCAGCGCAGCATCTGAGAGGAACAAAACCTCACCTGTTTGGAATCACCAGGCGGAAAAGCCAAAGCCAGAATTAAAGCCCCTTGTTGGCCTGTGGAGGACCTGGCCTAAGTATGTTTTGTCTCGAACATTCTGACTGTTAAAATAGGAAAGGTCATTGGAGGAGACAGTCCTGCAGAGGTGGGGCAGCACTGTTCTGAGCCAAATTCCTGCTCTGCTTTGACACTCATGCTCACTTCCTAGACAAGGGCCAAAAGAGCTGGCTGTGCACGCGTGAACAAAACAGCTCAAAAAATTCAATCTGTGTAGGAGGTATCCACCAAGTTAACTATAAAAGGAAGCCAGTTCGCTCCTCTGGCTCTTTTTCCTCTTTCTCTTTG
This sequence comes from Machaerirhynchus nigripectus, assembly GCA_013397975.1. Taxonomy (NCBI): domain Eukaryota; kingdom Metazoa; phylum Chordata; class Aves; order Passeriformes; family Dicruridae; genus Machaerirhynchus; species Machaerirhynchus nigripectus. The sequence continues at coordinate 204,996 of VZRQ01001299.1, forward strand.
GCTTTGTCTTGCAACCCCAGCTCCAGACTGGAAGGGCCATGGGCTGGATGTGCCAGTAGTGACTGAAAAGGGTTGGACGGCCAGGCCCTGAGGGTGCTGCTCAGCAGCAAGACAAGCACAGAGCCAGGAACCAACAGTGCCTCCCAAGGGTCAGGGACTGATCCTGTTTAATGTCTTTCTTAACTAATGGTCTGGATGCTGGGGCAGAGAGAATGCTCAGCAAGCTGGCAGAGGACACCAGAGCGGGAGGAGTGCGGCTGAGGCGAGGGGACTCGCACCACTGCAGCGGTGACAAGGGCAGACTGTCAGCCTGGATGAGGGAGGAGCAGAGGATCTGACTTCTGCAGCGCCAGAGAGGAAGAAGAGGAGTGCAGGAAGTCCCAGAAGTGTCCCTAGCAGGGACCAGCTTGCACAAAGAGCACCAGCAGAGTACCCTGACTCTCCTCTGAGCGCTGCCTCTAGTAAGGAAGCACTCAGGGAGACACTGCAGAAACCTGCACAGCTCTGCCAGATGGTCACTCGTCCTCCATGAGGCTTGGACACAAAGAAGTTCCTTCAGGAGTTCATCTAGGCCGGTTGTCTTCCCCGACAGCTCGTCTTTTGGCACACAGGGACAGCCTGCTGCTGTGCCTTCAAGGTTACTTTCTTGAAGTACGTCCGTCCTCCCTGCACCCCTTTGTTTTTAAAGGCTGTTGCCCAAGGGATTTTCCAAACCAGCTTCTTGAAAAGGCCGAGGTCTGCCTTCCGGAAGCCCAGTGTGGAAGTTCAGTTGGTGCCCCTCCTTGTTCCACCAGTTATTGAGAATTCTGTTATTTCACGATCGTCAGCCTGGAGGTTGTGATTCAAACAGTGAACTTGCCTTCAGGAGCAAACCCCGTCTGAGGTGGCACTTGAATTTCTGTAGTGTGCCCAAGCAAGAAAGAACAGGGGTTTGGTTGTTTTGTGTTTTCTTAAACTGGGACTAGAGCCAAGTTGCCTGAAAAGAAGGCTTTGGAGAGGAAAAACCCCGCTTGGAACTCACAAAAACAGAATTTGTGAACTGCAACAGATTCTTTGGACACTAAAAATGAGAGTTTGTAGACTGAAAAGAGCTGATTAGGAAGCCAAAACTAAGACCTTGGGAAGAAAACATGAGGTTTAGCACCATCTCAGTGTAGATTTGTAGCCTTAGCAGGATTTCTGTCTGAAAAAATGAGGGTTTGGACCCAGCAGATGAAACTCTGTGCCCTAAAAATAGTAACAGGCAATAAAAGAGAGTTTGGGAGCCCAAAATTTAGGATTTTGGCCCAAAAATTGAGGCTTTAGGCATGAAAAAAAATATTAGCTGAGATGCTACAAATGACCTTGTGGACCCTGCAATGGAGGTGAACCTCTCTGGCCTCAGGAAGTGAAGCTTTGGTGCTGACCAGAGGGCTTCAGACACTCCAGTGGAAGCTTTGAGTGGTAAAATAGGGCTTTGGACCCTCCAAAAGCAGGTTTGAGTCTTAAAAAGAGTGCTTGGGGCCCTAAAAATTGAGCTTTGAAAATGGACAGTTTGAACCCTGAAGTAAGGTTTTGTGACCTCAAAGGATGCTTTGTTGCCACAAATTAAGGCTTTGCCCCTAAAAAGAGGTTTTTGGGGGCTTAAAATAAGCTTTGAGACCCCCCAGTTTCACACAGAATCCTAAAGAGGAGGCTCTAGTTCCTGATGGAGGGGCTGTGGAAACCTTAGCCCCAACCTGTGCCTGGGTGCCCCTTTTGGTGCCTCGCTGTCCCTCTGGGGTGTCCCTCATTTCCCTCTGAATGTCCCCCAGGTCCCTTAGGCTGTCCCCCAGGTTTCTCCATGTCCACTTGGTTATCTCAAGCCCCCTTTTGGGTACAGACCACCTCCCTCCATAGCTGCAGCCTCTCTAGCTTCCCCTCAGAGCCCCCCAGTCCCACTGATACCCTTTGGGGCGCCCTGGAGCCTCTCTTTCCTTCTGTCTCCCCTGCTCAGGATGCCCCTCGCTGCCTCTCCCCCTCGCTGTGGGGGCAGCAGCCCCGTACCCCACATCCCTGTGGTGTTCTGGTCCCCTTAAGGGCCCCTGGCCAGCACTGGCCCCATGCCCTGAGCCTGACAGGCGTCCCCAGCTGCTCCACCATGGAGGAGACGTGAGTGCGCCGGGGGTCCCTGAGCTCCCCCCCGTCCCCGCCGCTGGCACCCCCTGAACCCCGTGTCCCCCACAGGGCACCCTCGGTGGAAACCTACGAGGCGGCCATGGTGCTGAGCGGGGTGGGGGACGCGCTGGGGTACCGGGGAGGCCGCTGGGAATACTGCACCTCGGGCCCCCAGATCCACGCCGAGCTGGCCGAGCTGGGCGGGCTGGCAGCCATCACCCTGGAGCCCCCCGAGTGGCCCGTCAGCGATGACACCGTCCTGCACCTTGCCACTGCCGAGGGCCTGGCCACAGGTGGGGGGGACTTTGTGACACAAGGGAGGGGTCCGTGCGGTTGGGGTTCCCATTGTGGACCCCAGGCTGGCACTGGAGGGGGGCCAGTCCTCGTTATATCCCCCAGGGAGTGCGGGGTCCCTGTTCTGTTCCTTGGGCTGCGTGGTGGGCGGGTGTCTGGGGGTGCAGTTGGGTGTCGGGGAGGTCCCCATTATACCCCTGACTCAGACTGGAGGGCTGCTGGGAGGGGCTTTGGAGGGGAGGGGGCTCGTCCAGCTCTGGAGGAGGCTTTGGGGCATCCTAATTCCACTTCCCCCCTCTTAGGGGTTTCCAGGGAGGCTTGGGGGGATGTGTATCCTCGTTTCCTCTGGGTTGGGGTGGCGTGGGCAGTGTGTGTCTGCCTGTGTCTGTGTGTTTTTCCTCATTTATGCACCCTTTCCTCCCGTACTGGGTGCTGGAGATGGGGACGTTTCCCCCTCCCTCTTTGGGAACCCGGCAGGTACCCTTTTCTCACTCAATTTGAAGTGCTCAGGAGGATTCCCCCATTTCTCCACGAAAACTTGTCCTGCTTCCCCTCTGGTTTTGGGGGCGGGGGGTCTGTGGGGCAGGGTTCCCTTTCCCCACACTTTTGCGGGTGGCGCAGTGGGGGTCTCCTTCTTCCCCTTCAGTTTTGGGGGGTGCATGGGGCCTCTCCCTGCCAGCCTGGGTAACCCAGGGGGGTCCTCACAGGCCTGGAGGGGGAACCGCTCCTGCAGGAGCTGGCCCGCCGCTACGTGGCCGCCATGGGGGACATGGAGGGACGCAAGCCCGGGCCCAGCAGCATCCTAGGCGAGCAGGGCCCAAGGATGCGGAGAGAGGCAGGGGGGCTCAGGGAGCCTCACACGCCCTCCCCGTGTCCTCCTAGGCACCTCGCAGCTGCGGCCGGGGGAGCCCGAGGGTTATCGCATCCCCTTCAACCCCCGAGGCACCGGCTGCGGGGCCGCCATGCGCAGCCTGGCCATCGGCCTCAGGTGGGGACGGGGACACTGGGGGACACGTGGGGACAGGAGTGGAGGTATCAGAGCTGGGGGGTAGGGACAGGGATGTGGGGGTGGTAGAATGGGTGGAATGGGGGACACGGGGATGTCAGTGCTGGAGGGACAGGGACACGGGCGACATGGGATGGGGATAAGGGGGTGTCAGAGACAGGGGAGTGGGGACATGAGAATGTTTGGGCCGTGGAGATGCAGATGTCAGAGCTGGAGGGAAGGGGACATGAGGGGATGGGAGAAGGGTAAGAGGGACGTGAGGATGTCAGAGGGAGAGGAATGGGGACACAGAGTGGGGTGGAGACATGGACTTGGTGGAGCTGGAGAGGACAAGGTCCAGGGCTTGGGGACGTGTGGTGCTGCAGCTGGGAGGGAGGGGACAGAGAACATGGGGACAGCAATAGGGAAGAGGGACAGAGGTCACAGAGCAGCTGAGAGTGGGACATGGAAGTGATGGGGCCAGGAGAATGGGCACAGCAGGGACAAGGACAGTGGGACAAGGGTGGTGGTATGGGACTGGGGATGAGGCTGGAAATAGAGGAGCAGGGGAGTGGGGACTGGTCTGATGCCAGCGCAGGTACCCGCATGCCTGGGAGCTGCCGACTCTGATCCGAGTGAGCATCGAGAGCGGGCGCATGACCCACCACCACCCCACTGGTGAGCACCAGGCTGGTGGGGGAGGGCAGGAGGGAATACCAGAGCCCCCCTGAAGCCCCTGTCCCCACAGGGTACCTTGGAGCACTGGCGGTGGCCCTCTTTGGGGCACTGGGGAGTCGGGGGGAGCCCCCAGAGCGCTGGGGGGCTGAACTGCTGCGGGTCCTGCCCTTGGCATGGGACTACGTGGAGGGCACCGGGGTGGCCGTGGAGGACAATGCTGCTGCCTGGCCATTCTTTGGGGAGGCATGGCACCGGTGAGGGGGCACTGTGAGGGTTCTGGGGGGACACTGGGAGCACAAGGAGGGGCTGGGAAGGATTCTGAGAAGGACTCAGGGGTCCATTAGTGCCACTGGTGCCAGCCAGGCTCTCTGCCAGTCCTGGCAGCGCATCGCAGTGGTGTCACTGGTGTCATTACTGACCCTGATGCCCAGTCCATCCGCAGGGCTGGCAGTGCCCATCCTGTCCCTGCTGCACCCAGCGTCCCTTGTGTCCCTGCCAGAGGTACCATCCTCGGGGCCAGTGACCTCTGTGTCTCTGGGGGTTCCTGGGACACTGGGTTTTCTTGGTGTTTCTGGTGTCCCCACTGCGTCCAATGCCATGCTGCCCCCAAGGTTTCCAGATTGTCCCCATTGTCCCTACAGCTATCTGGGGTCCCAGGGGCTGCTGGAGAGCCACAGCCCAGTGACCCCCAGTGTCACTGGTTACCCCATTGTCCGGTGACACCAATGTCCCCAGTGACCTCAGTGTCCCCACGTCTCTGCAGGTACCTGGACTCCCGTGGGCTTCTGGAGGGCCGCGGCCCGCCGCGGGTGCCATCCCTCCCATCCCCGGCTGAGCGGGACACCGAGTACCTAGGCTGGGCCCTGGAGGGGTGGCCGGGCCGCAGCGGCCACGACGCACCCATGGTGGCCCTGGAGGCCCTGCTGGCAGCCGGCGGGTGCTGGGAAGAGCTGTGCGCCAGGGCAGCGCTGCACGGCGGGGACAGCGATTCGACGGGGACCATTGCTGCTGGGTGCTGGGGGCTGCGCGGGGGGCTGGCGTCCATCCCCGCGGGGCTGCACGGCCGCCTCGAGTACCGCGGGCGGCTGCGCGATGCTGCCCGCCAGCTCCACGCGCTGGCCTGGGGGGGACGGTGAGCGCCCCTCTGTCCCCGGTACCACCTGCTGTCCCCGTCCCGGGGAAAGCTCCTGCGGCCTGCTAGGGCACAGCAGAGACCAGCGTGGGGTCACGGAGCGGGTTGGGAGTTAACGGGCTGGAGGGCAGCCCTGCGAGACCCTTGGGTGAAGCAGGGCCCCACAAGGTGTGCTGGGGTCCGAGGCAAGCCCGCCACAGCTGTGTCCAGCTGGCCTTTTAGGGACCGCAGAGCCCGCCCACGGAGCTCCGGGCACCCCCACACTAAAAAACGTCTCCTCCCAAGTCACTCCGGGTCTGGATTTGTGCCCTGCGCCTCTTGTCCCGCCTCTGCCGGTGTTTAAGGTCCAAAGCGTTATTCTGCAGGTTCAACACCAAGTTTTTCAAGTGCAAACCCTTGTTTATATAATGCAAATCCCTCGAAAGGAGGGAAAACGGCATCGCCTTTAAATCACCAAAGCCTACACTTGGGAAACCAAATAGTCAACTTAAGGTCCAAACCGACACTTCTATGCTATGAAACCACATTTATACATTCCAAGGTTTATGTTTTTAAAGTTCAAAGACCCCGCGGAACGCAGCGGGACGAGACCACAAGCAATGGGCGGGGAGCACGGGAAGAGGCGGGGCCTGCTCTAGCCAGGCGTGGCTCCTCCCCTTCCCCAGGAATGACTGACAGTCGCAGTAACCAATGGTGCCACGGAGGCGGGGGACGGGCTTCGCCTGACAGCCAATGGCAGCGGGANCTCGGTACCCCCAGAACAGGCCCCCGAAGCCCTGCGCTTCCCGCTGTTCCCCAGGCAGCAGGCCCAAGCCCATGGCTCTCCCCGTGTTCCTTTGTATTCTCTCCACCCCTTTAAACTGCGCCCGCCCCCAGCAGAGCCCAAGTCACCAAAAGCTCTAAGGTCCTCTCTGGTCACCTCCCGTGGTGTTTTGGGCTCCCCTCCTTCTTACCGCGTCAGTGCGCGCCCATCAATTCTCCTCCCGCTCTGCACTCACCACCCCAGAATCCACCCCAGCTCCCCTGTCCCGAGCCCTCCAGCGGGGGTCCGCTTTCCCGAGGGTCCCCTCTGTACTCCTGGGGTGCCCTCTGTACTCCTGGGGCGCCCCTGTCTCCCAAGGGTGCCCTCTCCCCGCAGACCCCTCGCGCCATGGGGGAGCCGCGGTACCTGCAGGCCGACTGCGCTTTCCGGCCCGGGGCACACACGGTGCGGGTGACCCTGGCCCGCGCTACGTTGCGGGTGGAGGTGGAGGCTCACGGCACCGCCGACCTGTGGAGGGGCGAGTTCGATGCCACCTGTGAGTGCCGGAGGGAGCTCGGTGGGGCTGAGGGGACTTCCCCACGACTGCCACTGACCGNTGGCGGGCAGCAGGGGGCGGGCAGAGCAGCTAACGGCATTGCGATGACGGGCGGCGGCGGCAGCCAATGAGCGGCGGAGCGATGTGCACCCAGCCAATGAGACAGCGCAAGGTGCGGCGGGGAGGGGCTGAGACCAGCNTCACCAAAAGCTCTAAGGTCCTCTCTGGTCACCTCCCGTGGTGTTTTGGGCTCCCCTCCTTCTTACCGCGTCAGTGCGCGCCCATCAATTCTCCTCCCGCTCTGCACTCACCACCCCAGAATCCACCCCAGCTCCCCTGTCCCGAGCCCTCCAGCGGGGGTCCGCTTTCCCGAGGGTCCCCTCTGTACTCCTGGGGTGCCCTCTGTACTCCTGGGGCGCCCCTGTCTCCCAAGGGTGCCCTCTCCCCGCAGACCCCTCGCGCCATGGGGGAGCCGCGGTACCTGCAGGCCGACTGCGCTTTCCGGCCCGGGGCACACACGGTGCGGGTGACCCTGGCCCGCGCTACGTTGCGGGTGGAGGTGGAGGCTCACGGCACCGCCGACCTGTGGAGGGGCGAGTTCGATGCCACCTGTGAGTGCCGGAGGGAGCTCGGTGGGGCTGAGGGGACTTCCCCACGACTGCCACTGACCGAAATACTTCCCTCCTCTCAGTCATCGAGGACCTGACCCGCAAAACGGGGAATTTCAAGCAGTTTGGCATCTTCTGCAGCATGCTGGAGTCGGCACTGAAGCAGGTGTGGCCGTGCTGCCCCACCACACGGCGTTTTGGGGCTACATGGGGTGGGGCGTGTGTCCCACCGAGCCCTCCTGCTTTTCAAACTTTCCGCAGAGCAGCGAGTCCGTCAGCCTGGAGCTCCTCACCTACACCGACTTGGAAACCCTGCATAGCCGGAAAGTGGGGGCAATCACCCGGCCACCCCCTCCCTCCTCTTCCCCCCTCAACACCAAGCGCTACCTCATTCTCATCTACTCCGTGGAGTTCGATAGGTGACAGGGGACACCAGGCAGGGGTCACAGGGGAGTGACTCCAGCCTCACCTCCTCCACGTGCTCTCCTCCAGGATCCATTACCCGCTGCCACTGCCCTACGCGGGGCGGCCGGACCTTCTGGCACTGGTGCGGGAGCTGCAGGAGCAGCTGGCGCAGCTCCGGGCCCAGCGCCTGGATGAGACCCAGCACTTGCGGGATGCGTGAGTGGGGCCGGTGATATCCGGAAGGGTTTGGGGGGCTCCTGTCTCACAGGGTGAGGAAGGAGTCCCCAGACCACCCCCTGCCATCCCTCCCAGGCTGTGGCGGGCACTGGAGGAGAAGCGGGCGGCAGAGGCCCGGCACCAGCGCGAGTACCAGCAGCTGGCTGCAGAGGTGGGCTGGGAGGGGGGCAGGAAGGGTGGGAGCTGCTCTTGGTAGGGACAGGGGCTGCCGGCTGCACAGTGAACCTTTTTCCCCCCTCACAGCTGGCCCAGGTAAAAGCGTCAGAGCAGAGGCTGCAGCTGCGGGTGAAGAACCTGACAGCTGAACTGGCCTCCTACAGGAGGAGGTGAGGCCGCGGTGAACCCTGCAGGAGGACCCTCATGACCATGGGGTGTCCCCCTGTCCCCACCCTCTTACGGCACTGCTCCTCTTGGCAGCCGCCAGAAATCTGCCAGCCCGGCCCCGCGCCCCCAGGAGCGACGCTCAGCATCCCTGGAGAGCCACAGGAGCAGCTGGGGCCACCCCTCGCCGCGGTCCCTGTCGCCTGCAGGTGTGGGACACTTGGGAACACATGCCCAGGAGTGGAGACAGGACATGGCTCACCCCGTCCTCACCCTGACCCCCTCCTCTGCTTCCTCCTGCTAGGCTCCCGCCCACCACGCTTTGACCCCACTGCCTTTGTCAGGGCCCGGCAGCGCCGGCAGAAAGAAGCTGAGCTCAGAAAGTAAGCGGTGATGGCTGAGCTCGTCACCTTCCCTCCCGGGCACTTGGGAGATCTCCTCCCCCCCTCATCCCCATGTCCCCCTTACCACCATCTCCCTTGGGTGCAGCCAGCGGCGTGGAGTGGCTTCTGGCAGCACCAGCCCGGCAAGGAGCCACAGGCGCAGCTCATCGGGTGAGTGGGGAGCATGAAGAGGGCTGGGGGCACCCCCAGTGGGTACTGGGGCTCCTTCCTTAACTTCCCCCCATCCCCATTTCTCCCTGCAGCCGAAAGCTCCCGGAGCTGGCGCTTGGGAGTGAGCTCTGGCAGCAAAGCCAGTGAGCGCCCCGAGCCCGTGCCCTGCAGGTAATGCTGGGGTGGGGCAGGACGCTTGGGCATCCCTTCTAGCACGCTTTAACCCCCCCACCTTGGGCAGGGACAGGAGAGTGACCCGTACACGGAGACCCCTGAGCACCTCGTCCTGCAATGGCCCCTGTATAGTGAGTGGCTGCCCCTTTGGGGTTCCCCCACCCCTCTGGGGTCTCCCGCTGCATCCCAAAGCGGGGTGACGACGAGGTCACTGGTGATGCCCAACCTCCCCCCCAGGTGCCTCGCCCAGCTGCCAGCCACAAGCTGCTGGCATGCAGGACTGCTGGCAAGCGCCCTGGTAAAGGTGAGGCCCCATCTGAGCCCCTAGATATTTGAGGGATACCCCAGTTCAGGCCTTTGTTAACCCTTTTTTCCTGCACTGGCCTCCCCAGAGAACCATTCCAAGGAGCCCTCAGCTGAACTGGCTGAGATCGATGCCCGGCTGCAGGCTCTGCAGGAGTACATGGACAGCCTGAGCACCCGCATGTGACCCCCTCCAGGGACACACACCCTCTCCCTGTGCCCTCAGGGGTGACAGTGGTGGAAATGTCCCCCCAAATAAACCCTTGTGAAGCCCCAGAGTGTGTCCTTCTTGGGATGGGGGTAGGGTCCTTTGGGAGGGACACAGTGTTGGGGCTGGGGGCACCAGGAAAATCACAAGAGGGTGACAGTACCAGTGCATGGGGACATGTGGGATGCAGCCCAGGCCACCAATCTTGTCCCCTGGTGATCTCCAAGGTCACTGCAGTGTGACACCAGCACCCATGTCACCCTGCACACTAGGGTGTCCCTGTACCCCCTCCTGCAACACTACTGTCCTCACGGCGCTGGCCAAGCTCCCCACTATGGCTCTGACACCACCACGGCTTTATTCAGTTCCATGTCACATAAAACAGTGGCATCTGGGGACAATGGTGACGAGCCAGTACCAGGCTGCAGTTCAGGGATGGTGGCAGCTGGCCAGGGGACCAGCAGTGATGGTGTTACCAGAACATGAAGGTCCTGGGGCGCCAGGCTGGCGGTCTCTGTGCCAAAGCCAGTTTGGTGTCACCGTGGCTGCACTTTGGATGATGCCACCGTGGTGAAGAGGTCTTCAGGGTCAGTGTGGGGTGCTGCAAACACGACTCGATGCCAGCACAACTCCACCCTCGGCAGGACACTGTGCTGATGATCCTGCCGGTGATGGCCCTGCCACGGCGGATGTGGCACTGGTGATTCCGAGAGGACAGCAGTGATGCTGGCAGCTGCCCGCTGATATCTGCCAGGTGTTGGTGCCGCCGCTGGGGATGACAGCCGCAGTGGGGATGGTGAACGCCGTGCCACATGCTGGTGCCGGTCAGAGCTGCCCGCGGATGTCGGGCAGGAGGTGACAGGCTGTGACGATGTCGATGGTGTCGGCCACGGCGCGCAGATCACGGCGGGCCAGGCGCAGGCAGTGGGCGGCTGCCGCGGCGGTCACCTGCGCCCGGCTCAGGGCCCCCCCGAGCCCCCCCAGGCTCCGGGCGGCGCTGCCGTAGCTCTGCCGAAGGACGCTGCCCACCGCCCCCCGCAGCCGCCCCGTCCCCTCCCGCAGCC
>VZRQ01001299.1:223188-242871 GCA_013397975.1 Machaerirhynchus nigripectus
AATATATATTGTATAGATAAAATATATATATAGATTAATATCTTGTATAGATAATTTCTTATTGCTTGTTTTAAATATATCAGATGATAATTTCACTGGGTGAAAGAATTCTCTGTCCTTTTGCCTTTTGGCTAATCATTCCATGCTCATTTTCCCCAACATCGATGCTTTACTATACACCTGCTTCCATGCAATCATACATCTAAACATGCTTATGTGGGCTTTATTTCTTTTAGATGCTGCTTCCAAACATGCTGCTGTGGGCTTTTTTGATTGTCTTAGAGCTGAAATGGAAGAATTCAATATTTCTGTCAGCACTGTGAATCCAACCTTCATCTGTTCATACCATCGCCAGCCAGCACCGGGCAACTGGGAGGCGTCTATTTGGAAGTGTAAGTTTGGGTGGGTGGAGATGAGGAACTTCCAGCAGGAGGGAGGCTTTTCCAGGGTAAAGAAAGGAGAAATTTGGGAAGTGACAGAAAGGATTTTAAATTTTAAATATATGTATAAAAATATATTAATAAATATATATATAAAAAACTAATAAATATATCTAAAATATATTGTACAGATAAAATATATATCTAGATATTAACATATATATTTACATATATATAAAATCTTCATATATAATCTAGTGGTAGAAACCATGAGGAGCAAAAGAGGAGTGAGGATTTTTGTTTGCATGAGGAGCAAAAGAAAAGAGATATTGGAGGGGTGATATTAGCCTGGTGAAAAGAGAAGGAACATGGAATGAGACGTTATGTGAGAAAATAAATATGCCAGGGCACCAGGAATGGAGGGGGAGGAGAGCATGAAAGGTCCAAAGGGAGAATTCCACTGCTCCTTCTCTTAGGGGCTGTAGGGATTGTACCTCAACGTTACAAAAAGACCTTGGCCACACACTGCTGAGGAGAATGGAGCGGGGAAGGGATTGGAAGTGCGTAGGAATTGCACTGATTTGTTTGTTGCACCAGCTGTGTGTCTTTTTAACACCATTCCCCCAGAGTATCTGCCTGCCTCTCTGTCTGCCTGTCTGTCTGTAGCTCTCACTCCTCTCTCGTTTAGTCTTTTTCAGGAAGGTGTCCTACGGCGTGCACCCCGTGGAGGTGGCGGAGGAGGTGCTGCGCACGGTGAGCAGGAGGAAGCAGGAGGTGCTCATGGCCAATCCCATCCCCAGAGCAGCAGTTTACATTCGAACCTTCTTCCCTGAGCTGTTTTTTGCCATTGTCGCCTCGGGGATTAGGGAAAAGCTGAAGACAGAAGAGGAGAATTGATTTTGTTCAGTTATTTTCCTTGCTTTTGACCTAAAAAAAAAAAAAAGGTTTTTTGTTTTAAATGTCAGTGATTTCTGCTGCTCACTATGGGTGGAATAAAGCCACTATCATTGACACACACATCAGCTATAAAGCTTCTGCTCTTCTGGTTTTAGGGAATATGACAATATGCCATTGAAACCAAGCTGCTCTTGCTGCTACAGTCCCATTGCTCATAACTTTCAGCACCAGCTCGTTTATAGACCTCAGTCATCGGTGGAATCACCAAACATGAGAGGAATTCTGAGGGCAAAGGAGTATGTGTCATCTTGCAGGTGACATTAACCCTTTGCTGTATCTCTGATTCAATTGCTCTGGCTTCAAGAAACCTGGCTCAGGGAGGGAGTTCACCCCTGGGATGAAGCTGGAGCTCTTGCTGGAGCTTCATCCATTTTCTGTTGTAGCACTGGGGCTTTGTTCTAGTGTGAGTGACTGTGCCTTAACTGGGGAGTCAGACAATCACTTTGTTCAAACTTTTCTTGGTCCTCAACAGAACTCTGCTCCTTCAAACCAGTGGGCATCTGCTGGGATCTCAGTTGTATTTGTTTCCGTACCTCAGCAACAGCCAAGTCCTCCACATTTCCACAAGAGCAAGATACAGAATAAATGTAATTCCATCAGAAAAGGATCAGGCACCACAGGACACCACAGCCAAACGTGAATCAACATTGTTTGTGACTGCCCCATCCTTGGAAGTGTTTGTGGCCAGGCTGGATGGGGCTTGGAGCAGCCTGGTCTAGTGGAAGGTGTCCCTGCCCATGGCAGGGGGTTGGAATGAGATAGATGGTCTTTAAGGTCCCTTCCAACCCAAACCATTCTGTGATTCCTATGATTTCTATTATTTTCTTTCTCTGTTGTAAAAACAATTGGATTACATGTGAGAATAAGCTGAGTAATCCTTCTGCTGCATTTTGCACGTTCTAGAGATCAGCAGAAATTCTTCACACAATTCCACTTCACCACAGTGAGCAGTTCAAGGAGCCGAAGTAAAAGGCAGTGAGAGTGAAAAAGGTAAAATAACACCTGTAACCTATCAAGAAAGTTTCAAAAAAACAGATGTATTTTAATCTGGAAAGTAGAAGAAAGGTGTGTCTCAATGATTTTCCAATTCCTAAGATGGGCTGCAGACAAGGTAGAACAGAACTGTTCTCCATTTCTGCTGGAGCAGGACAATGTGCTAAAATTATGGCAAAGGAGATTTACAGGGACAGCGTTTTCTGCTAAGAATAGTTAAGCACAAAGGATAAATTGCCACAGAAATTTTCAAATGCCTGTCTTCGGAAGCTTTAAAGGAGAGATTAATGAAACATCTGTAAAAAAGCAATGTAGCTTTAGTTTATCCTGCCTAGAAGAAAAGAAGGATTAGATGACCTTTTAAATGGGTCACACTTTTCTCTAATTCAGTGGATTTTTCTCATCTTGAAGACAAGGTTTCTTCACTGGTATTTCAGAAGCAATTTTTTTTTTCCCTCTGGGGAAATCTATTATTTAATCTGAAGTTTTCTATTTCATTTGTTGATCTCTTGTTTTGCTGTCTCACCTGTGGATATACACTGCACCTAAAAACATGATGATAACAAAAAGAAATACTAAGATGAGTTCAGGATAACAGGAATTGCATCCCAGAGGTGCCTATTTCTCTCAGTAACTTCCAGCGGCAGATCTGTGTACTCGTGCCACAGGTATCTGAAGTTTACTTAGATGCCATACTCCTCAAAATTGACTGGATCCAATGAATCAGAATAAAAATGCTGCAGGTGATTTTCCTCTGCTTTCAAATAATGTGGTTCCAGGACTTACTGGGAGTCAAAAGTTAAAATAAGGGCCAAAATATGAAATCACAACTTAAAACAGGGATAAGAAATCTTGCATTTCATCAGGTGAATTGATTTACCAGATATCCAGCAGAAGACAGAAAGCTTCTTGAATGGTCAGCATGAGAAAAACAGACAGTTTGAGACTTAAGAGTTGATCTGGATGGATTCCTATTGCACAGTTATTTAAAAAGCCCTTGCCCACATACAGCACTTTGTATGCATGCAAACCACTCTAAGAAACAATCCTGAGACTGGCAGAGGCTGTCAGTCTGTGTTAGTAAACTGCAGGCTAAGACAAAAAAAAATAAGGCACTTGGATTTTTCAAAGGACTCGTAGGCACCAACCAAGTGTATTCCTGGGTGAGGTGGAAACTCTTCCACGATGGGTAAAAATCTATTGTAAAAAGAGTTATTACAAGTGACAAAAAGCAGAAAGTCAGATGGAATCAGGAGTAATTCCTCTATCAGTGAGGGTGTTAGAAACATTTCCATCACAAAGAAATGCAGGAAACAAGGGGAAGGAATCAGGATCTTGTTTTTTGGTCGAGGGATTGAGACTTGAGTCCAACAGAGTGGGCACAAAACTCTCTAGCAACTGCTCTGTTCCCTTGCTGAACTGAAGGTGGCACTTTCAGAGCACTGTAAAGGATAAACACAGACTTTTCTAAAGATTAAAGAGGAAATCTTGTTGCTATCTGCAGCTGCCTAATAGGGTGGTGTGGGGAATATGGTGCCAGCTTCTTCTCAAATGTGCACAGTAAAAGAAAAAAAAGGTAATGGACACAAACTGGAACACGTAACATTCTGATTTGATATTAGGAAATATTTTTTTCTACAGTTGCAGCAGGGAAGCATTGGGACCTGTTGCCAATGAGGTCGGGAAGTCTAATTTCTTGAATATATTCAATATATACACAAACACTCCCCTCTCTTACCACTAATGGTTTTCTTCTGACTTAGCGATGCTTCTCTGTTATCAGCTCCACCTTATCACTGGCCATAACCTGACCTGTTGTGGATCCTGCTGGCATAACAAGCTCAAAATATATTTACTGCCTGAATAAAATTTTTTAGGGGTTTTTCCAAAGCCCAGAGCTGCTTCAAAACTGCAACAGCAGGGAACCTGTGCCACTGCTGTTGTCCGAACTGAGACACCTGAATCTTCTTTTCCAATACCGAGACTTCCTTGAAACATCCACAGAAATAGAATTTCTTTATTACGAAAAATAAATAGTGCTACACGTGGATACATTTTATTCATTAACACTGTTTCCTTTGGATCTAGTACGGTAATTTACAGGATGCCTTGAGATGTGGTTCAGCTTCACAGGACTGAAATGGTGGCCAGGTGACGCAAGCTTCTTATTGCATGTGTGGGGTCATCTGCGGTGTTTTGGAAAGAGTTCACGTACACATTGCAGACTTTCTCCGGAGCTGTGGGGTCGGGGAAGTTGTACTGAATCCTAAAGCTCCTTTCCAGCTTTTTTCTTCTGTGCTTGAATTCCAGAATAGTTTTCGTGTATTTGTTAAAGGTGGTGACGGCTGCAGCCATGCAGCAAGCGAAGGAAGTCCATGCGAGGCTGCAAACAAACAAACAAACAAACAAACAAACTATCAGAAATTAGCAGGACATTTTCATATTCAAGTCCTTCGGTTTTATTTTTGAAAATACTGCATACATGTGATTGTATTAGGGAAATACAAACAGGCTGGGTGAGGAAGAAATACTCCTGGTTAATGACCATTTACAGGCCTGACTTGCAGAGCTGGCCTCTACATATTTGTTGTAATATTTACATTTAAAATAACCTGTTTAATGAAACCCTACCTCCACTTTCTCTATTTACTCTGCTTAGAGCTTAGTATCAGAAAGGGGTTTTATAAAAAAAATGAGGAATGCATAAAAAGCCAAAAGGTGCAGTTATTAAAAGTATAAACCTCACAGGGGACACTGAGAAAAAGTGTGAGTGTTAAGGTGTTAAAAAGAACAGAGAAGGCTCTATTAAATAGCTGGCTGCAGCAGGTTCAGAGCACTGAAATGCATTCCTGAGAAAATGCATGTCTTGGGTAAACAGAGAGAAAAGGACATCAACTCTGAAATGTTAAAAGTTAACCCCTGAGGAGACAGAACTAAAAAAACTGTACTGAAGTACAGTTTGTTAAAACTGTGTGACATTAAAAGCAGCGTGTAAAAATATGGCTACATGAGCATGGGTGGGAGTTCACAGAGCAGGAACTTGCTCGTCAGTGGCTTTCTTAACGTGGCAAGGTCACAATTACCAAATGAAATGTGCCTTGGTGGAGAAATCAGTCTAAGAGACTCCTGCTTATCTCACCTCTCCCTCAGAGCTGTTTGTAACCACATCCTTGATGGGATTCAACCAACTCATTTCCATTTTTAAAGAAATCCTTCCAATAAATTGGAATGAGCTGCCCAAGGAGGTGGTGGAGTCACTGTCCCTGGAGGTGTTTAACAAAGATTGGGCATGGCACTCAGTGCCATGGTTTAGCTGATAAGGTAATGTTAGGTCACAGGTTGGATTTGATGACCTCAAAGGTCTTTTCCAACCTGGTTTACTCTGTGATCCTGTGAAATGTTCCAGATACAACAATCTGAAGCATATATGTGACAGAAAAATGTCAGCCTAAATGACTGAAGCTGGAAGAGTTTTAAACAGCTTAGGCAAGGCAATTGTCCTGGGAGATGAGGATAAAACCTGGCTCTGACGTGTATGGAGAAGAACCTCTGCTTCATGCAGGGCTCTCTGTACTGTCTGAGGGATGGCAAATAGAAAACTTGCAAGCTTATACATTCTGGGCAATAATCTAAGACAGCTGAATTTCAGCATCACTGNGAAGCTGGAAGAGTTTTAAACAGCTTAGGCAAGGCAATTGTCCTGGGAGATGAGGATGCCAAACCTGGCTCTGACGTGTATGGAGAAGAACCTCTGCTTCATGCAGGGCTCTCTGTACTGTCTGAGGGATGGCAAATAGAAAACTTGCAAGCTTATACATTCTGGGCAATAATCTAAGACAGCTGAATTTCAGCATCACTGGTGACTGAACTGCATCCTCAGAAGTGAAATAAGGTAAAGCCATTGCTTACAAATTAGGTATGCATTCCTTGAACAGTGGGTGAGGTGACTGAAAGGTAATGGAAGAACCAAATATAAACCAGTTAGTACCCACCCATAGGACCAGCCATAATCCCAAGTGTGAGGTCTCCAGTCTTCAGGACCAAGATTTACAGTCATTTGAAACACGGTCGTGTACATCATGTGAGCAACCATGCCCAAAAGACCTAAAAAATACAATATTATAATAACGTTAGAAAATGTAAACTGGGGACATTCTTCTTTGTAGCTGTGCCTTGAACTCCTGAAGGATATTTTGTGAACTATCTGAATTCTACAAGGCGCTCAAAAATACTGGATATTACGGTTTTAAGTGTATTTAACGTGGTGTGTATTTGCCCAGTCACACACTCCCTTAACACCCCCTCTGTCTGCCAGAGGAAGCTGAGGGAGCGCTGGGACAGGCAGCCCATGGATCTCAAGAGACAACATGCAGGTTCTCATCCTCTGAAAACTTCTCAGCAGCATAGTCCCGAGTTATGGCAGAAAAGTGTTGCCCAGCTGCATTGCACAGGACACAGTTCCCAGTCTCCTGTCGTTGAGTGGGAAGATGTTCAAGGCCATGCAGGTTTATGCCCTCCTTCATTTATTTACCCCCAAAAAAGAGATTGGGGAATGAACTAAACACGTGATTATGTTTAAGACGAAAAAGTGTAACGAAAAAATCTTTACTTCGTAAGAAAAGGCACAAATGCATGAATATTAAATCCAGAAACATTAGGATCAGGATCCAGGCCGAAAATTTTGACAGAAAAATACAATCTTGAGAATAATTCTTTGCCACCTGCTGGCTGTCTGACTTGCAATTAAATGTCATTCTAAAAGCTGTGCTATCACCAGGTATTAATCACTTTGAACGCTGAACAGTCCTGAACGTGTGAAGCAGAGCTGCATGTGTTCCACAAGAAATTACAGTAAATAGATTAACCCTAATTGCTTTACTGCAACATTCCTCAGTAAGGATTCTATCATATGGATTGAATCTTTCAGGCTGTAAGGTGCCTTCAGAAATCTCTGGTCCAACCTCCTCCTGCTGAACAGGACAACAAACAGACAGTTCTGACCAGACTCCTCAGACTGGGCCACTTCTTCCAAAATTAGTTTGCCTAAAATCCTGAAGTTAAATAGCACTGGACTATGAAACAACGTGAAGAAAATGAAAGAAAATTTTTAATGACAATTCTCTACTAGCAGTTATCCAAGTACATTCTATTCCCTCTGAGAAGTGCTGTTTGAGTTTGGCTGTAGCTGATTTTTTACTTAGCATGTCGGAACTAAAAAATCAAGTTATTTGGAAGAGTATGTTACGTTTTAATCTTTGATGACCAACCTGACAGTGAAGCGAAAAATGATAAAATTAAAATAATTAAGTTAAAAACAGCAAAAGCCATAAATACAAAATTCAAAATAGAACCACATTAAGAAGTAATAAGTTGAAAATAATATTTTCCCATAAAACTTTGCATCACTTTGTATAGTTAGCGTCTCCATAGGCACTGTAACAGTTTTGAAACTTGGACACTGTCCTTAATTTTCGGATGGAGGACTATTCTGGATGTAATTAATGGAGATGCTCAGCTGTACCTGCTAACACGGTGACCACTGCAGAGAAGGCGTTGATCTTCAGCCCATCAATGGCAGAGCTGTAGTAGAATATTTCTACTGACATCAGAATGTTCCCAATCAGAAGCAAAACGACGTAGAGGAGCTCTGTTACAATAGACAGCCACAGAACCCCTGGAAACCAAACCAACAACACTGATTTGATAAGGAATAATTTCATATTTTCACTGTTTCCTTCTGGATTTCTATTAATAAACATTGAACAGAAACACAAAGGCTGTGGGGATGCTGGGATAATGGCAACATCTATGGAAAACTTTGGTGTCAAAGGACACCCAAAATTATAATTATTGGAAGAGCAGTTGCAGGTTCCTGCTGTACACTTAGAAGCTGGCAGTGCAAGGTGGGACAGCGTGGTTTTATACTCAGTGGCTACCCTAAAATCACCACGAACCAAAGTGAATATAACAAGGAGAAGCAAAGTTAATATCAAAAGAACTGTCCAGTTATCTCTGTTGTTCTGAGTGCAGAGAGGAGCACGCTGGAGCAGCAGACCCAGCTCACAGACCAGAGGCCATGCACACACCTGCCCTGCCTGTGGGTCTGGTCATTCAACAGAGTCTTCCCCACAGGCTTAACTTTCAACCAAAGAGGATCTCGATTTTTTTGGACAGAGAAGCTTTCATGAGCCCAGACAGTCTCCAGGTTTCGCTGAGATTCATTTCTCTAGTTATCTGCTAATTCCTCTCTTTTTGGATATCTGGTAATTACATCTTATGCAAGAAGTTAATCCTCCCATTAAAGTCTCTCAGCCTGCTGTTTGACCTTTAGCAGTGCTAATGTCCCCCAGCCAGGAGCAGGAGGCCTTCTTGTGGCCAAACTCACTGCAGCAAGATCTGCCAAATGGCCTTCCCCAAACGTTTTGAAAAACAAATGTGTCCTGAGACACCTGGTTGTGGATTCAAACAGTGATTTCACGCACAAACAGTCACAACTAAAAACCTGAGACGTTGCTGGGACGTGTCCTTGGTTGCTGGGCACCACCTGGGACGGGGGGCAATGCTTGTGTGGAGCATAACCCCAGCTGCTGGCTTTGACAATGTCTGTGGGGCTTCTCTGGTTCATGGGCCACTCAGACATTAAATTCTTGGGCCAGGCTGTGTGTGGGCGTTCTTGGACATGGTTTGTTTCTCCAGAAAATCTGTCTCGGTAAAAAATTGCGATTTGCATTAGGAGCTCCAGATGTTGCGTTGCCCAACAGTTTTGGCTGCTGCAGCTGTGAGAGTTTGCATCAGGACATTTTTGGTCAGTGAGCCTTTGTAACAAATGCACTGAACAAGGGTGATCACCCCTGTGTGAGGAGCCAGGGGTGATGCATTCGGGAGGGGCGAGCCTGCAGCATCCCGAGTCGGGATCACAAAGCCACCACAGGCGTGTGCAGAACACAAACCCCTTCTTCCGTGCAGGGCAGGAGCCTTTCCCACTCAGGATTTCACTGCCCAGGGAGAGATCTCTGGTTTTTTAGGTACCTAGATGCTCCTTGGCTGCCTCGATCTGGCCTGCCAGTGCCTGTGACATCTGCTGAGTTAGTTTCAGCTCTGTGTCCGCCAGTGGTGCTCCCTGTGAGCTCTCGAGGCAGGGCCCAGGATGCAGCCCCCATTTCTGAGGGCTGTGTCACTACACCCACATCTCATTTATGTTTTCTCCTCGTGCTACAAAACTCTGCTGTGCTCTCAGGGCGCTGTGACAAGCTGCAACAGGCAGAAGGAACACTGGCCTTCAGACACTGAGTATTTCTCCTTCTCCAAGGGTCTGAAATTGCATATCCAGGAAAATACTCCAGTCCCAGTATGCTGGAAATAAAGATTTTTTTTTTTTTTTCTGGATCAGCCACTTTTGAAGTGATTGGTCTAATCAGATCAGTGATGGACTGAGGTTTTTATACTGGGGATCAGGCAAGAGGAGGGCACTCAGCAGCATCTGCAGGAAGGTTTCATAAATATGTGAGTCCCCTTTTGAAAGAGGAGGGTGGAAATGTCTCCTCAGAGCTCAGTGTAAGGCACAGGGAGGGGATGCAGAGTGCCACCAGGGCTGGTTTGGTGCACAGCACATCCCCCTCGGACCCCTCAGCGTTCAGCCCTCCTGGGTGAATGCTCACACCCTGCCTGTCCCTCTGCCTGCTCCGTGTGTGGTGCAGGCCACAGAATTCCTGTCTGCAAATATGGAGGTGTGAGGAGAGAGAGGGAAAAAACTTACACATTTTGACTGCCAGTACCCATATTTAAAGTAATTTCAAAAGCCATTCATATTCAAGTGGTGTGTCTTCAGAAAGACATAGATTGATACCACAAGTCATATGAACTTTATTTTGAAGCTGGGAAACTAAATAAAGGACAAAAAAAAGCTATTTGGGATTAAAGCAAGCATTTTTGAAATTAATTAATAAATTTAATGCAGAATATTTATATTGGTAAGTGCGATCAGGAAAGTTTTGACTACAGAAATAAAATACGCATATCTACCTCGATCAGAAGCTGGAGTCAGACTGATAAAACTTCTGCATCTCTCACCTAAAAAAAAAAATTAAATCAAATTCAGGGTTATTTTGTATTCTGTAATGATCCAAAGAAATAGATTAATAGAAAAGAAGAAAATGCAAAATCTATCATATAAGCAGAAAGTGAAATGAGCAGGAGAAGCTCTTTTTGACGCACACAAAGTCCCTGGTACATCAACCTTCTCCTGGGGCTTAGCTAGAGAGCCCTTACAGGCTTTTTGAAGGTAGGACCAGAGCCTGGAAGACTTAGAGGAAGGCTGTGGATTGATTCCCATGAGGTGGCAGCTGGGAAAGCCAGGATGGGAGAGTTCCTTTGGCTGCAACTGTCCCTGTCGGGGCAGAGCTGCTCTCCTTACAGCAGCAAGGCTGCTGCTCACACAAATTCCCTCTAAGCTTCATTCCAATTTCTTTCTGTAAGCTTTGGTTTTCAAACCCATGTGATCCCCTGGCCCCCAGGCAGATGCTGTGAACAAAGCTCTCGGAATTAATTCTGCTCTCGTCTGGAAATGCTGGGTGGTTTTTTTCCAGCTCCCAACTGCACCACGTCGGAAAACGGGAGCTTCCGTAGCAGATGCTCGAATTAAACAACCCTGGTGCCCATAGCATGGATAAAAGGTGTCTTTTGGGCACGTGGTTTGCTCTGATCTTTGACATTTACCCCTTGAAACTGCATAACTTACAAGATCTGCTGGTAGGACTGGACCTTCAGGACAGGTGGCTGTGAAAATATTTGCATTTTATAGCACAGGTAACAGCTGCCGAAGTTCTGTTCTGGTTGTCATTTCTAATCTGATCAGGGCAATAAAGGGAAAAACTCAGTGTTGATCTGATTTTACAGTAAAGGCTTGGATTCTTGAACCAGCGTTACACAAAAATCCAGAATTAACTGGAAAGTTTCTGTGGTGGCAAGCCAGTTTCATTGTACTAATATTTACATATGCAGAGTGAGACCCAATTAAGTGCCACCACTTAGGACTGGTAAGTCTCCATGTCATGTTTCAGCAGGCTGAAAGTAATCCTCTTCTGCTTTGATTTATGGAAGGTGAGATCACAGTAAGAAAGTGGAAATACTTGTGCTCAAGAGGAAATCCAGGAGCTAATTTAGATCCCACGGATTTATTAGTGCAAATGATTAAAAAAAAAAAAGTAGTTTGTGCTTTTTTATGTTGCCATAGGAGATCAGAAGCAATCATTTAAAGCAAGTATGTTCATTTTTGCCTAATGGAATAGGAACACTGGGAAAATGAAACACTTTCCTGTTAAAGTAATTTAACTTGCTGTTATGGTTAGAAGAACAAGAAACCAAATAATCTTCATCTGTACACAACCTGTCACCCAAACCAAAACCACAACCTGTCACGCCGATGTTCTTCGCAGAATTCATTAGGATTTTTTTAGGAATTGGCTAGATAGTACCCCCTAAGCTCCCCTTTGCCAGGGAAGAGCAACTTTTTAAGGATAGAAACAGGATAAAATACACAGGCAACAGCGAAGCAGAGGGGAAGGCGACACCAAATAAGTAGGAAGAACTGTGGCTACTTTCTTAAGTAAACTCCCACGGGTTTACTCACCATCCTCATTTATCATTTCTTCGCAGGAGTACCAAATCCCAGCGTGAAAATTCCGCTCCACGAACTTGTCATCGCCCGTCTCCCAGATGTACTGCACAGCCTGGCTGCCGTTGCCGTCGGGGCTGTTGAAGCGGATGCACAGATCCCCTTTGCTGTCTCCTTTGCAGAAGGGCTTGGCAACTTTCCTCGTGCCCTCGCACCAGTGGCTGCTGCTGAACGCCGTGATGGAGAAGACTAAAGAGAGAAAACTGAGGGAAAACGCTGCCGAGGCTCGGTGCCGTCTGTCTGCCTCGGGGCTTGAGGCTGGCATCCTCCAGCACCGCACCGGCAGTTACTCTAGAAACTCCCTGCTACAAATTCCTGCCTCTCTCTGCCCAATGAAAGACCTGCCTGTGTTTGCCATCCCATTCTTCATCCCTCTCAGAAAACTGTACCGGCTTAGGAGTTTAAGGCAGGGAGCAGAGATCTGGGCATGACCAGAAATCATGTGGCAGGGGAGATTAGGAATAAAGGACAGTGTTGCTTGGCAGCAGTGTATTGTGAGAGGGATGTGAGGAAGTGTGGCAATAAATTCTAATTTGCCCCATGAATCACACACCGAACACAGAAGCACTGGAAGTGCCCCAGTGTGCAACCACTGAAGTTTTATTTATACAAACCGAATTTGCCTATTTACCTTGATCCAAGGTGGAGTCAGACTGATGGAATCTCTCTATTTCTTAGCTAAGGAATAAATAAAATCTCGCAGCTCCAAATGCTCCTGTGACACTGAACACTGTTTAAATTGAATACAGATGTGACTCTCACTATAAAGAAACTTGCCAGGAGCTAAAACTGGTTGGTCATCTACGGCATCCCACGGCATGCAGCACTGCCCAAGACCACTGAAAGGTGACTGCATGTGTTCAAAGTTCCACCAGTGACAAATGAAAGTCAGAAATTACCTGGCTTTGCTCGTGATGGTTTCCTGGGCACTGTCCAGTCTGCCTCCCTGAACACATAATGCAAGTTTTTCCCAGGTTAGGTGAAACATTAGGGGAAATGCTGATTTACCCTTATTTTATATGTGCATCTTCTCACTCTGTGAAATAGCATTTCTTTTTCCTTCATCTAGGAAACATTTCCCACCTTGATGTCTTATATATATACATATCTTGTTTTCTCTGCCTGTTTGGTGATGCAAGTAAGTTATGCAGAGAACCAAAAGGAGCTGGGGTGTTGGTAATTCCCTGCCTCATTTTACAGCTGTAAAGCCAGAACACGTGCCCCGGGGCTGAATGGTACCACAGGCAGGGCTGACACTGAAGTCACACGTGCATCTTCTAATGAGAATAATTTGGATTTGCAGGACAACTCTCTGCCCAGAGGTGTCAGAGCTGGAGAAGCAGGTGGCTGGATGAGTCCCAGCGTGAAACTCGGGGGAACAGGGTAAGTGCCTGCCTTAGGTTGTTAGGAAGAGCTCAGCTTACAGAGCTGGCCAGCAACGGAGAGAAAGGCCGAGCAGGTCTGGGCTCCAAAGGCAGAGCAGATCTCACAGCCCAAAAACCAGATGTAGCTTGAGCCAGGAGCTGTTTTTCCCTGCATCTCCGTCTCACTGCATTTTCACGGGGGTGTAGCACTTGGGAGAAGCGGGAGCAAGTGTGAGAGCAGGGGGAGCAGGAGGGAGGAAGGGAGGGAAATCCTTCTAGGGATTAAACACTTTTTTAATGTTTCTTTTCCTATGAGTGATCTGCAGATGGCTTTATTTAAACATGTTTTGAGGCCTGTGAAACCATCGACACCTTCTGGCTGACAGCTGAGCTCTGAGGTGTTTCACGGAGACAGTTTTCTGCTCATGCCCTAACACAAAGCTGGCACCACAACTTCCAAATCGAGTTTTCCACATAAGAGTGCTCTGTCTCGTGGGAGAAACGTTTTGCACGAGCATTCATTGGTTAGTCCTGTCAAACTGTGAAAAAAAGAAAGAAAACAAGAGAGAAGCAGATAGATGAGCTGGAACTTCCTTCAAGCAAAGTGTGATATGAAGTGATTTTTGCTGGAATAAAGCATGTAAACCAAATATATGCAGGGGACACCAAGACAGCCACGACCCACCTGGCAGCTGAAGCTCTGAAGAAAACACTGAATATCACTGAATTGTGGTAAAGCTTTAACTGCTGGTAACATCAGGTTTTTTCACATTTAGATTCTCCCTGATCCTGCACTGGCTGTGCGTATTTGACAAAATGTCATAAAAATATCAATAATATGCCATATATATCAGTAGCAATAAAATGCCATAAAAATGTCAAAAAAGCATAAAACCAAGTATTACTGAGCTGCTTCCTGGCAGGCCACCAGAGCCAGCAAGCTTCCTACACAAAGTTTTTCGGGGTCCTAAGGTGTCATTTATCGCTCTCATCAGCTGTGTATAAATATATATATATGTGTGGTTTTTTTGTGGAGCTGGATTGCATTCTGGAAAAATCACTGGCAAAATTCCTGTGGAGCTTCAAGGCACAGGATCAGCCCTTTAATGTTTTAATAGTTTTCTGACTTCTTATTGGCTAATGGACAAGCTACAGTAAGCAGAGTTGCTGTGAAGTTTAGACTGAGCTCTCTCTGCCTTTAATCACAAAAACCAAATCGTAGTGGGAGTCTAGCAAGGCTGAACACTTCAGGAGACTTCCTCACTTCCTTGTAAAGGACATTCATGGAACAGTGGTGCTCGTAAAAGAAGACATTTTCACTTCTCTTTTTTGCTTTTATTTTTGGTGTAATTGATCTCCAGTAGAGCGAAATAGCAGCGAATTGGGGACAAATTTATTCAAATGGGCACGGGGACACTTTTTGCTCTCTATTCCAGCATGGGACTCTGGTCCAGGATGTCTCCAACATCTGCCAGCTCTATCATGATATTGTTCCTTGTGAAACAGGTAAGCTAATGCAGTAATTAATAATGGACTGTAAATTCCTAGTACATGGTGTTTTAACTGTCACAAACAGCGTGTTTGTACCAAAAATCCTCCTGACATAACAATTTATTTTTATTACAAATTGGTCATGAGAAATAATGGCTGCAAAGCTGTAGAGTTTTATATTAAAACTCTCTCTGACTAGGTCATTTATTACAATTTTCTTCTATTAATCCTCTTTCATACAGTGAATAAATCATGTTTACAACCATTTACACAATCATTTTTCATACCAATATTGATCGGTATTGAACTGTGTTTGTTTTCCAGTTTTCCTACCAGATAACAATATTATTATGAATCATGTTGATTTTCTGCTGTTTTTTGCTCTGTTCTAAACCCAGCTTTGATTTGTTTCTGGCACCACCTTTTAGCCTTTGGTTTGTGAGCGTTGAAGCTCCAATTTGTGAGATCTGGAATTACTGGTTTCATCCTGCACCTCACCTCCACACAGAGAGCAAATAAATCTGTGTGCAAGTTCTGCCTTTATTTCTTGTAGAGATCCACTAAACCCTTTTGGTTTTTTCCCTAAATCCATACAAAATTCTAAATGCTTGCTTATTTTTTCTATATTGCCTTATAATTTGGAAGGGGTTTAGGTATTTAATGACAAAACATCTCAGTGTAATTCACTCCAAGGAAATTTTCAATGTAGGTTTTTAGTAGTTACTGTTTATTTATTAATATCAATCTTGATCTGAATTATTTTTTAAAGCAATTTCTGGTAAATTTGATAAATTTCTGGATACTTGGTAAATTTCAATTTAACTGAATAAAATTCACACATATATTTAGGGTACCTTTCTATGAAGTGTACAGGCATCAGGACAACAAACAGACTTACTATAAACTGGAAGTAATAAGGTTTTTCTATCCACTTATTCTCATTTTCTTGGGTTTCTAAGAAAGTGGCTTTGCAGCTGCATGTGCTGTAGAGCTCATATCTGTGTTCCTAGCATTTTTATTAAAAAAAAAAAGTTACCAGGAGACTTTTTTTTTTTTTTTAAATTCCTAAAAATATTCCTAATATTTTTGTATAATTCAAATCTAGAGCTCCTCTGCTTGGAGCTTCTGTTTATAGAACCGAAACAACTCTGAGCTTTGTGAGACACCTCGGCCAAAGCACTGGTTCCATCAATGCCAACAGAAAGTCTCCCAAGTACTTCTGTGAGATCAAAACTTTGTTAGACTAATCACAGGGAATTAATTTGTCTTAGTGGTTCTTGCAACTTGTTCAAAGAAATATGTGCTATATTTCTTTATATTTTATTTCGTAAGAAAGGAAGATTTAAAGGAATAACAGTCATAAATCACTATATCTGTATTTTCTAGCAAAAAACTCTATAGATAGGAAAAATATCCATCAGACTAAACCCAGATCATGGCTGAAAGAATGAGTAAATACTTTTCAGCTTTTATTTTTAGTTTATGCCTAAATTCAGGCAGGTTTTTTTCTGTCCATAAGAGCGTAGTCTGAATAAACAGAAATACTTCATTTCATTGCTAGCTCAGTACAAAAAATTGAAAGGGTGAAATCCTGACTACACTGTGGTCAGTTATGAAAAATTTAAATTGGAAACAGTCTGCAGCCGTATATAATCCATTTCCTAAACCAAAGCTTCAGGCAGCATTTTCTTCTGCATCCAATCTAAAGAGTGGCATCTTCTTGGTGCAGTTTGTGGGTGCTGAGCAATCTAAATAAATGGCCAGACACCTCCAGGGAATTTTGATTACATTTCTTTGTGGGTTAACTTGGGCGCAAGAGGGGACGAGGCAGCTCCTTTGCCACCAAAAGAACTTCAGACCAGCTGGGAGGGTGTCCAGTGTAGGGCAGAACGTCATGGACTTCCCGAGCTTCTCTGTTGGACGCTGGAGTTTGATCTCCCGGAGTCAGAAGTCCTGGTTAAAAGCAGTGGCTGAGCGGCAGCTGGAACATGCAACAGACCAAAAGCTGCCTGTTTCCACCGCCTGAGATCCCTGGAAAACGGCCTGAAAGTTTCTGCTTCTACCATGGAACTTGCATGGACTGTATCCAACCCAAAACCTGGATCCCAACAAAACCTTCCTGGGATCTGGAATCATGACCTGTCCCAGCTGCAGGGAGGTATTGTTGGGTCCTCTCAGAATGTACCCACAGGGTCCACACCCCATCCCTGGCAGTGCCCAAGGCCAGGCTGGACAGAGCTGGGAGCACCCTGGGACAGTGGAAGGTGTCCCTGCCCATGGCAGTGCTTGGAGCAAGGTGGGCTTTAAGGTCCCTTCCAACCCAAAGGGAGGTTTAGGTTGGCTGTGCTGGGAGTTGTCTTGTCCCACAGGACAAAAGCAGAAGAAGCCCCTGCAGCCCCAGCAGTGGTTGCTGTGCTCCTCAGGCTGACCCCCACCAGAGACCATCCTCCTCCTCAGAGAGCCTGCGCCCCTCTCGGCGCAGCCACGGCCACAGGGATGGCAGGACACCAGGGCAGGCCTGCCTCCGACCCTTCACTGACTCCTTTTCACGTGCTGAAACAGACACAGACCATCAAGGTGCCTCCCTTCATCCTCCCTTCCCTCCAAAGGCTGTTGCTTTATTCCCAACCTACTCCGTTTGCCTTCCAGTGGCAGCTTAGAGGTACCATGCAAGATTCCCGTCCTTGTGACCCAGGTGCCAAGGGGAACGGCAGGAAGCTGGGCCAGGGGAGGTTTAGGTTGGATATCAGGAAAAGTTTCTCACCCAGAGGGTGTTTGAGTGCTGAGCAGGCTCCCCAGGGAGCGGTCACAGAGCTCAGGAAGTGTTTGGACAACGCTCTCAGGGCCGGGGTGGGATTGCTGGGGTGGGATTGCTGGGGTGGGATTGCTGGGGTGGGATTGCTGGGGTGCCCTGTGCGGGGCCAGCAGCTGGGCTTGGATGAGCCTTTTGTATCCGTTCCAACTCGGGACCTCCTCTGATTCTCACAGCACAGTAAATAACTCTCTAGTGCAGTTCATGCAGAAAAGGCTTAGCAGGATGTCCCACTGCAGAAAACACTGAAATCTCCTCCCTGGGGCGCCTGCCTCAAACTCTTTCAAACCAAGACGGGAACAGAAGCTGATCTTCCTCATTCCCAGGCACCGCCAGCATTCTGCAGCCTTTCTCTATATTTGTGTCCTGTCCCCGGAGGGGAGGCCCCTGCACCCTGAAGAGTCATGCAGGAACAGCAAGCTTGCTTTCTTTAACCTTTTTTTATTGGTAGTCCCTGTGTAAGTATCTGATGATCAACTCACAAGTTGCTGCCATTTAAGTGATCATGGTTTGCTGTTGAATATCTGTTTATTATTTCTTTAATAACATAAATCTAAGGTGATTTCTTAGCCTTTTAGACCAACCCTTAAGGACACTTGGGGCAGCCACAGCTACTCTGTGAATTGTGTCATTCTGATTCGTAATTTAATTTTTTTTTTTAATATGTCCTTCTAAGTATATTTCAAATTAATTTTTCAGGTCAGCTGACAGCTCTTAACTGTTTTTTGTCAGCTGCAGCTCTGATTTTATGTAGACTTGGTCTTTTTTCACCAGAAAGTTTTATGGTAGAAAACAAATTTATCTCCCAAGCATTTACATCAGTAGTGACCAGGTGTTGGCTGTCTGAGCGTGCCTGCAGATTGGAGGAGATGGGCAATTCCACAGAGAAGTGATGTGGAACCGTCACTGGGGCCCAAACTGCTCCTCACTCTTGTTGGGTGGACTTCCTCATGGCTGTGTGTCAACCTCATCCCCAGGAGTGGAACCAAACAGGCTGCCAGGTAGCCACTGTGAGGTTTCCTTTGTATTTCCTGGGCCGTTTAACGCATCTGTTTATTAGAAATTGAAGTGCTCCTCCTTAAACCAAGCAGTCCTGTCTACAAATGCGTCATCTCCACGTCTCTGCCTCTTCAAACGAGGTTCACTGACCCGTGAGTGTCTGAAGAATCTCCCCTGGCTCCCAGCACTTTGAGGCCTGCATGAGGGAAATGTCAAGATGCTTTTTATTTTGGAAACATGCGTTCCTTTCTCATGGCTGCTGTAAATATTCTCTCCTTATCTTGCAAGCCCATCCATGGAAGAATGATTGTAGTCTTTCTACTGCCTCGGACTTCAAGTGGGGTGTCTGGAAATCAGCTGAGAGGCTAAAAGCAGAGTATTGAGCAGGCAACATTTAACACAGTAGAAACGTGCATGAAATAGTGATCCTACGTAAGACCTAGCTCACATGAACACTGTTCTTGTTTTGAAAGTAAATAAATGTGATTTTCTTTATTAAAAAACCCCTCAAAACCACAGGTTTAAAGGAACAAAGGTGAAGTTCACAGCCTTATATTGTTCTGGTTATAATTCTCAGCCCTTGGCACATCACTGTGCACAGAGAACGTCAGGACAACCACACGTGTTAAAGGCACTTTCAAAGAAAGGGTGTAGTCCAGACAAAAAGAAATTGACTTTTCCCAGACAACTGAAAGGCATTTTTTAGCAGAAAGATTTTTTCAGAAAACTTAGATTTTGTTTGCTCCCCAAAATTTGCTCATTACAACCGGTAACATTTTCAACCAGCAACGAATTTTTCATTTTTGGTGACTTCTAGTAGCAGTGATCTTTGACAGCTGGCCTGCCTCTGGCCTCTCAAAGCCCTGGTTTCAGGAGACCAGGGGGCTTCTTGCACAGAGAGTGCTTAGGTTGGAGTTCTTTTCTTATGGATAAATAATGATCAAGTCATCGTGCTAACACTGAGCTGTAACCAGCATCTCACATCATCTTCTCCTCTCCTCTCCTCTCCTCTCC
>VZRQ01001299.1:243075-297309 GCA_013397975.1 Machaerirhynchus nigripectus
CTCCTCTGCCTCTCCTCTCCTCTCCTCTCCTCTCCTCTCTTTTCTTATAATGGAAAGAAACTCTCCATTAAGGTCTAAAAGGTTCTAACTGATTTTTCTCGTGTACAGTATTTTCACTCCCAGGCCAAAGGTTCTCTGCTGGAGAAAACCACTACTGGATGGAACAAATATAAGCAGGAATGCTTGAAAATGCTGCAGGAATCATCTGTAGATGGTGGTAAGGAATGAAACAATAAAGAAATGTATAACACTGATGAATATGCAAATATTGCCTTGCTTGCTTTGCACAAGTATGTGTCTGTTCCTGAGATCTAAATGTAGAACAAATCACCTGACACAAATATTAGCCTGAAGTCCCTTGGTTATTCTCCTGTCTCTGTGGCTTTTGGATTCTTAGATGAAGAGCAGCACGCCTGCAGTGTCTTCTCCTGAATCCATGCCTCCCACCTTTGGGTGCTCAAAGTTTTACGCTGTTTGGCAAAAAGGGGACTTCATAACCTGTCATTATTTCACTCCCAAATGTATAAACTCCTTTAAATGCCTGGGCAGTGCCCAGCACCCTCCGGGGGAAGAACCTCTCCCTGATCTCCAGCCTAAACCTCTCCTGACACAGCTCCAGCCATTCCCCAGGTGCTGTCCCTGGTCACAGGGAGCAGAGATGGGAGCTGCCCCTGTCCCTTGAGAGGAAGCTGCAGCCCCTGGTGAGGCCTCAGCCTCCTCCTGACCTTAGGCAATAAAAATTCCCTGCACAGTGAATACACAACGTTCATCTGCAACACCTTGTTACTCTGGAGAGGCTTGCAGGGTGCCTGGAACAGAACAAAGTGGTTTCCATGACTGTCCATTGCCCGGACGAGTTTTTGTAACACTTTTATTTGCTTCTCTCCCCAGGAGTGCACTGCAATGGGACATTTGATCAGTTTGTTTGCTGGCCTTACTCGCCCCCAGGAAATGTCTCAGTTCCTTGTCCTTCATATTTGCCATGGCTGGAAAATGGTAACGTGGAAGTGGAAACTTGTCTTGGAGTTTGTGCCAGGGTTTCAGGGGGTGCTTGTCTATCTTGCCCCAGTGTCCTCTGAAGTGGATGAGTGAGAGTCTCACCTCTTCCTGCAGCTTCTGAACTGAGGCACAAATTCATTTTCCATGTTTCTTTCCTCTTTTTCTCCATCTCTGCTTGCCACAGCTCCGTATTGTCTGCTGAATAAAGTGAGATGTAGGCTTTTCTTTTGGGTGCTTTACTGGCTTTTCTTGTAAAAAACAGGTACATTCTGGGAATTTATTTCTGCTAGATTACATTCCCACTTTTTCCCATGTAAATACAAAAAATACATTGGCAAAGACGAAAGAAAAGTGGGTTTTATTCTCTTTTTGAGTATGGGTGGTGTGGAGTCTATTGTGGAGGTGTAAGGCAGAAATCCTTCAAACGTGTATGAAAAATGAAATCTCTGTTTTGACCTTTTAAACTAAAACTGTTTACTTTCAGGAAGTGTAGGACATGTATACAGAGTCTGCTTGGATGAAGGGATTTGGCAAACAAAGGAAAATTCCACAGACATTTGGCGGGATAGTTCAGAATGTTCTGAGAAAAATCATTTCCAAAAAAATGTAAGTATGTTTTATATTACGAGTAATACTTTAATCTTCTTAAACATTTCTTGAGTAACTGACAAAACATTTCCATTTAATACCTGCAAGGGATCTTCAGATTTCACTTAAATGACCAAATGGAAAGCTGTTGTTTTATTTACAAGAAGCTGAAGAGAAAATATCAAGGAAGGGGATTCCTGCTTTAGCTGCCACAAGCTGTTTTGTGTTTGCAGTCCAGCGTTCCCATGTGCTGATTTTCTCCTGATAAAACAGAAAAAGACTGCAACTTGTCAAGCAAGCGAGCATCCCAGCATCTCCCCAAATCGCTTTGGTCTATCAAAGGCAACTTCCCTTCTGATCCTTTCAGCATTTAAGGAGCCTTTTGGCATGTAATGAGCTGTTAATTGGTTATTTCAAAGTTAGCTGGTCAGAGACTGGAGGATTCTCTCTAATCTAATGCCATCCTCCTGTATTTCTCATATTGCACCAGCCCAGGGGCTGGACTTTGTCAGCCAAACTTCTTTTGCCATGGAGTTCAGCTTAGCAGATGTCAAAATTAGGTCTCTTAGGTGAGCACTATTACCACTGTTTTTTACTTTTTAATAGTGACTGAGTGCTGTTTCTTACTTTATCAAGTAACACTGCTTTACTGATAAGTTATGAAGCATTATTAGTTCAGTAGCTCTATGTATCACTATATTTTCACTAAATTCTTTATATAGCAAGTACATGAATTTCCAAACTTTCAAATGTACTAAAAATCCGTAAGTTCTGAGTGTTTTCCAAGGTTTGTTGACCATTCTGGATAGCAAATTTGTTTTTGCAAGACATATTATTTCATCTTGTGTGACAGCAGGCAATTTCTTTGAAAGCTTTAGCCAGCTTTTCCTACCAGCACTAAATGTGGTTTTGTACCCGTTTGTTTCATTTAGTGGAAACCCCCAAGATGTCAGAAATAACCCAGAGCTGGTAGCTGCACACATCAGAGGGATCTGCTTGGTTTCATGGGCTTTAGTGTGGCAAAACTGAAACAGCCAAGGTGGTGACTCGAGCTTTTCACAGGGTTCTTGCCTGCTGGAATGTTTCCATGGAACAGAGTGACTCAAGGCTGGGAATCTCCTGCACCTTCACCCTCTTCAGGAGAGGCATGGCTCACTAGCATAAAATTATTAGAGGAAACTGCTGGCAGGCAGGCAGTGCTAAAGTCCCTGGTGCTGAGTGGCAGAACAAGAAAAACAGCAAATTCACTGAGGGGAAGACACATGTTCCAAGAAAATCTCTGTAGGCCAAGTATGGATTATGAAAGTCACATATCCTGTACCTCACACTGGCTCTTCAGAGGTGCTTTCCTTGGGCAAGAAGTGTGAATAGTTGAGAGGCAGACATAAGCAGCTAAAATAGAAAAAAAAACTTAGGAAAAATAAATGTTAAATTAGCCAAATTGAAAGGAAATTTGTGCAGGGCCAGGAGTTGGCCTTTGAGGGTCCTTGTGTGTACCTTTCAGCTCAGGATGTTCTATGATCACCTATGAAAGTGTGAGTGGTTCCCTTCCTCCTCTGAGGTCTTATTCATCATTTAAAGACATTCAAGACAGCTCTAAGTTAGTAATTTATTTTTTTCTTGGAACTCAGGACGGAAGTCAGTCTGTTTCAATACCTCTAGGCAGAGCTGGCTCTCAGATTTGTCCAGTCACAGCTGGACAGTGGCTGTGTCTCCAGGCCACACACACAGCAGTGCACTTGTGTGTGCAGGTGCAGTGGGTTGATCTCATTTGGTGCATGGAATCGTGGCAGTGATTAGCTGTGGTTTGGACTGGGAATGGTGCTTGTGCAGGAGAAATCAGGGAACAGGCCGTGAGTGCTTTTGTATTTAAAAAAACCCTAAGACTGGGTGCAAGTGTCTTTGTCATACACTGCTTTCAAAAGGCAGGGCAGAGAGCAGGGATCAGAATCACCCCCTGACTCCTTACAGCTCAAAGAAGGTGAACCCCAAAGTTTCTGAGCTCTGTTTCTGCTCTGTCCCCCTGCCTACATAACATATTTTTCTTCTTGGTTCCCAGGAAGAAGAACATAAATTACTTACCACACTACAGCTGCTATACACTATAGGATATTACCTTTCTCTCATCTCACTGGTATTAGCTCTGCTTATACTTTCCTTTCTCAGGTTAGTATCAATTTAAACACATTTTAAAAGTACAGAGGCCTGTTCTCATATTCTTCTTTTCATGAAATTGAAGTTATTGTTTAGTTTCCAATGTTCCAGTACCTTCCAGCCCTCCAGTACCTGAAGGGGCTACAAAAAAAGCTGGGGATGAGCTTTGGAGTGATAGGACAAGGGGGAATGGCTTTGAGCTGAAGATGGTAGGCTTAGATGAGGTGTTAGGTAGAAATTCTTTCCCGTGAAGCCCTGGCACAGGTCATGCAGAGGAACTGCCCCACCCCTGGGAGTGTTTAAAGCCAGGCTGGATGGGCCTTGGGGCAGCCTGGTCTGGTGGGAGGTGTCCCTGCCCGTGGCAGGGGGAATGGGGTGAGATGGGCTTTAAGGTCCTTTCCAACCCAAACCATTCTGCTGATTCCATGTGAGTAACTTGTATTTTTCTACTGAGCAATAAAATGCAACTTCTAAGCAAAATCCATTGATGGCAACAATTTGAATACAACAGTTGTGTTGCTGGGTTTTTGTTGATTTTTAAAAATTTTATTTCTGCAAAAATTAGATATTTTCCAGAGGATTCATACATTCCTTTTTCGCCCACAGAAAACTTCACTGCACGAGAAACTACATCCACATGAATTTATTTGCCTCGTTTATCTTGCGTGCCTCAGCAGTTCTCATAAAAGACTCTGTGTACTACAAGATTTACTCAAAAAGACCAAATGATGAAAGTGGATGGATATTGTACCTCAGTCCAGAGGTAATGTGTTAGTTCGTAGCTAATAGGAAATGTGTGCTTCCAGTGGTCATAACAGTTAGAGTTTTGGAAGTTTGCCCTACAGCATCAAGCTGTGAGGTGTTTGTAATGCTGAGATTTTGTTGATAAAATCAACAATTTTGAGAAAAATTGATAAAAAATTTTTGATAAAAATTGTCGATAAAATCAAATTTTGTTGGGGTGATCAAGATAAAATCCTGATTGAAATAGATTTATTTTGTGTGAAGGCTCGTACAGAAAGAACCTATTTATCAGTTGTAATATTTAGGAAAAAAAACACTTAAGCAAAACCACTCGCACCTTGCAGCTTTTTGAAAGGAATCTCTGCGTTTATTTGGCACTTATTTAACAACATCTCGTTTGTGGCCACTGTGAATAAATTCTGCTTGGATGATGTTGCAGGAATAGAGCTTGCCCACGCCAACAAGGAAAATCATCTGCAAGATGCCAATGACGACTGTAATATTAGTAACTCATCAGTAAAAACCCCAGCATGCAATCATGACATCTGTACTCACCGTGATTCCTGGTCTCTCATTCCCACAGATTGTAATCATTTGCAGGACTGCCCAGTTTTTCATGCATTACTTTGTTGGGGCCAATTACTTCTGGCTGTTAGTGGAAGGAATTTATCTGCACACGTTGCTGATAACCGTGGTGCTCTCTGAGAGACGACTGCTGCAGACATACATCGTGATAGGATGGGGTAAGTCTGTCACCATTCCCAAGCACTGATCGTGTGGTGCTTTGCTGAGTCAGTGCAGGATGTTTTGTAAAGAAGAGAAAAAAAAAATCTGAATTCTGTTTTATTCGTTAGTTCTGAAGCCAGTGATTGTAAATGAAGGTATGTCAGCAGGGGTACATTGGCTGCAGTGCAGCTTGGCCTGCAGGTACAGGAGATCAGGGAATTGTTTCATCAGAGAAGCCTGGTGGGCAGAACAAAAGGAAATTTGTTTATATTTGGCTGCACATTGTCATCACTGAATATTACGGTACTGCCAGCAATGTTCCTGCCTTTGTAACAGAGCACCTCTGCAGCAAAAGTCCCCAAAACATTAGCAATTTTCATTGAAATGCTGCCCTTCTCAGCTCACCTGAAATGGGGATTCTCCTGAAGGAGCCCAGGGCACCAAGCCTTTGTCGGCTGTGTTAATTAACTCGGCAGCATTCCACGCCTTCACTGAAAACTCCTCCCAGGGTCAGTAACTGCTGCCTAAGGCAGTCTGTGAGGCCTCGAGGGCCAATTGTTTTGAATTCTCAGGGTCAGAAATTTAGAAGATTTCAGCAGATCAGCAATGTGCTTGTGTGTGGATGTATTTATCAGTCCGAAAATGCAAGATTCAACTATGCAACGAAAAGTCATTCCGTATTTGAACTACAAATGTGGAAAGCCAGGGTGATTTTTGTACATTTCTAAATAGAAGACTGAAAAGCACAAATCTTTGCACCACGCACTTGGACAAGCTTGGCTGTGACTGACTCTTCTTTCCTTTGCAGTTGTTCCAATCCTGTTTGTGGGACCCTGGGGAATAAGCAGATCCAAGCTGGAGAACACTGGGTAGGTTACTAAATAAAGTGTGCCTTGGGATCCTGGCTTTGTGTTTGCTTAGCTGAAAGCCCTGGACAGTGCTTGGCACAAGAACTGACCAGAAAACCATATAGCACCCATTGATACTTGTTATATTTTCAAGGTTCCCTTTAGTTCCCTTTACATTAAACCACTTCTAGGAATTCTCAGATTCACTCATGCATAAAGCAAGGAGTAGAATGAGCTTTCACTGCTCCTGAAATGAAAGCTCTTGCATCCAGTGTTCATCCACTCACATGAAGCAAACTGTGGGCAGCAGCACCTTCATGGAGAGCAGGCTGTCAGTAGGAAAAGGAGGCCAGTGCTTTCCTTGGAGACCATCTACACTTTGAGTTTAATTAGCATTCACTGCCAATTTGTAAAAAATAAAAATAAATTGTAATGGAGGCTGATGACAAAACCTGACAGTCACTGAAAGCTGATGTTTGCTGAGGGCATCAGTGACAGTAACATGCACTAGCAAGCTTTATTTTCTGGTCTTCAGTGATGCTGTTGGTGACACCACATGAACTCTGTGGTTTAGGTATGGTATCTTTTGTTCTCCTCTTATTTTTCACAGTTTCTAGAGAATTTTATTTGGAATGCCAGTATGGGTGATAAGCAACCTCCAATTCATAATTAAGGTCTCACAGATGTCGTATAAATTGTAAATGACAAGCCAAGATCCTACAAAACCTCAGGCTAATTAGCAAGAGGAAACAAATGCATAGGACAAATTAGAAGGTTGAAGCAGGAGAAAAAGAGCTTCAAGGAAACAGTATGCATCTCTTTTAGCAGATCGAGAAGCATGGCCACAGTTCCTGGTTCACTCATTTCCAGTCTCCAGTTTCAGACAGATAATTTAAGCAGGATGAATTTCATGATGAATTTTTGGTGTCACGTACAGTTGTTCTGTGGATTCAAAGACTGAGTTTGCCAGGTAGTTCTGAAGTTTATGGTCTTCATCAACATTCATGTGGAAAGATCTTCAGGATAAATGCAATTAGAGTTGTTGGTGAAGCTATTCCTAGTTTTATTCATTTATTTTGGGGGCCACCTGAAAAAGTTGAACTTCATCAAGTTCCTTTTGAAATACACATCCAAGTTATGTGAACATTTGAACTTTTTTTTTTCCTATGAAAATAATTTTACTTTAAATTATTCTCCAGGTGCTGGGGAACAAACGAACACATGGGGATCTGGTGGATCATCCGAGGACCAATGCTGTTTTCCATTGCAGTAAGAATTATATAACCTGTATTTTTTCCCCTCCTTGGTCTTTGTAATTAGTGCCATTTTCGTCCTTCAAAATTTTGGAACAAATAAGATGCAGTTGCCTACTCCAGAAATATCAAGGGGAACATAAAGTGCAGAACGGATGAAGTTTTGTTCAAAAAATGAGGAAGCAGGCTTCTGTATTTAAAAACAGAAATGTAATTTTGTACTGGAAGATCATGAATCAAATTATATGTCAGGCTGAATAAGGTAGTGCTAAGTTACTCATGCTAACTTTGCATATTTAATATGTGGCTATAACCTGCTTGTACTCCAGCCTCATCACAACTGCATTCCAGGTACTTGGTGGCAGGTTTTGCAAGTGTTTAATATAAATTATATATTTATTTAGTAGTTAACTGATTAGCGTCATAAAATTTATTTTAAGTAAACCGTGTGTATTTTCCTTCAAGGTTAACTTTGGCATCTTCTTAAAGATTCTCAGAATGCTGATTTCCAAACTGAAAGCTCAGCAAATGACCTTTCATGACTACAAATACAGGTATGTAATAAACAGTACGGGGAGTCCTGGCCCCTTTTTAAAAACTTTCTCACATCAAAAACTTGCCAGTTTGCCCGTAAAGATTTGCCTACCACATCCAGGAGTAATGGAGAGAGAGAAAATGATACAGGAAGAGAGGCTGCACAGACATTTCCTGCTCTGAGAGGCTGAGGCAGGTCAGCACCTCTGTGCTGAGTTTCATGGGCGTTTTCACAGAGGCTTCTCAGTGCCCTGAGTCTGCTCTCAGTATCTCCTCTCACACCCCTGGCCTCTGCTGCTTGGACACATTTTTCCCCCTTGTCACTGAAATTGGGGAAGAAGAAAAAAAACCCTCCAGCACTATGTTTGTAGCCTGATAGAGAATCGGGCATCACTTTATTCTGGCTGGGATGTGCCATGCAAAACATTCCATTTACACGTGCCTTTTACCTTCCCACAGGTTTATACATACATTTTTCTCAAAATCACAGAACTGCTGCCACCATTCCAAAGCCAGAATACTGAGGGCATGCTTTTGGAATAATTTCTTCGTTGCTGAGTTTTTGATTTTGGCACCAAGGACGTTTAAAAAATACAATAATGAAATATTTTGGTTTTTTAGATTGGCAAGATCTACACTTGTGCTGATTCCATTGCTGGGGATCCACGAGTTTGTATTTACCTTCATCACTGATGAACAGGTGGAAGGACTTTCAAGGCATATAAGACTTTTCATTCAGCTGACAATGAGCTCATTTCATGTAAGTACTGTCCTGCAGGTATTGTTTTCAGGGGTCATACATCCCTGTGCTTATGCTGCTCACCACAGTTGTAGTGAATTCTGATTTAATATTATGCCCCAACCTACAGTGTCTCTAAATACACAATTGCAGTAACGAGGTAAAACACTCACATTTTGCATATTCAAATACGGAAGTCCCAAACACCAAAAAAAAAAGGAGCCTGACATTTCCAGAAACAAGGTGTCCTCTGTTCTCTGGTAATAGGGAACACTTCATCACAGACCCCTGAAAACAGGATTAAAATGGTCTGTTTAAAACACTCCCAGCAAAAACCATAACCATGAGCATGTGTGCCTCATGCGAGGTTTGGGCTCCATTTCCCCAAAGGATGTGTCTGCTTCCCTCACCTGCAAAGTGACCCTGTGCCCTCACAGAGGTGCTGCACACGTGCACCCATTTTGAGTTAGTTTTAGGAGAAAACTTGTCAGAGCCCTCACGTGGGTGGAACAAACGGAGCAGCACCTGCAGGTGGAAGTTTCTCACCCACACTGCCGGGAGTGTTTTACACACGTTCACCCTCAGCCTCCCTGCCCGAGCTCCGTGTCAGCTGGCATGGTGACACGGCCACCTCCCGAGGTGAGGGAGGAGTGTGACTGTGGCAGCTCTGCCCTCGGGTCTCAGCTGCGAGGCTGAGGGGGTGCAGGAGCCACACCCCAGTGACATAGCCAGTTCTAAGCAGTCCAGATTCCAGAGCGAGGTGTTCCTGGACCTCGGTGGTGCCCCTCGGATGGCCACAAGCACAGGGTGCTTCCCTGTGAGGATCTGCCCTCCAGCTTGCCAAGCCAAGGAACTGGACAGTGGCACAAAGCATTGTCTGGGTTCTGCAGCCCTGCTAAGTAATGAATTTTTCTAACGAACCTGCTCAGCAAAGTTGTCCTTCACCCACATCTTCCTGCCTTGATCTTCCTGGGCCAACAGGGCAGCAATTTCCAGATCTTTATTTGCTGCAAAACCCAGCTGGCTCCAAGTGGCTGCTCCTCTGTGGCTCGCTGCTCTGACACGTGCTGCCCTGTCCTGCAGCCTCAGGCCCGAAGCCATCGGAGCGTTCTGCACTTTCCCCCCGGTCTGTGGGGAGCCTTGGTTTAACCTTTGCACAAACGCACCCGTGCTCTGCTGTGTGCAGGCATCAGTGCTTTGACACTGCTACTGAGGCTTCAACATTTCCACTGCAGCTTGAGGGGAAAAATGTCCCGAGTGGCAGCAGAGAATTCCTGCAGAGCCACAAGCCCGAGGAGCCTGCTGACACGGTGTTCACAGAATCACGGAATTATCTGGGCTGGAAGGGACCTTAACGCTGGAGTAGAAGTTCCGTGGTCGGACATATCCTTACTTGGACAGGCTGCAGTGGCTGGATGTTATTTTAAAAGCACAGAATCATTTTAAGTGAGGATTTTATTTACTGGCTTGTACAAAGAAATCTGATACATAAACCAACTTACTCATCCTCGCTAAAGAACACAAACTTCATTCCTTTTAGAGAAACATGCATGCGCTTGGCAGCACGTCATGCTTGAGAAGCAAAGGTCCGTTAAAAAATACCCAAAGACCTTAGCCAATGTTTATTGCAGATTCTCTTTTTTAGCTGCAGCGTTATTTATGAAGGGATTAGGCAAAAAGCACATAAACTGTACACAATTACACTTGTTTAGTCTGTAAATCTTCTCAGTAGTTTTAAAAGGCAGTTAAACTGTTTTGTTAAAAAAAACAATTATCCCTGGGATCTCAGCTGAAGGTTTAACTCAAACATTTTCAAGGAGCACCAAATTAAATTCTAAATCGGAGTTCTGCTGTAGGTATGAGGCTGCTTTGCTTTAGGAAGTGGAGCAATCTAAACATCTTGGCTCCCTTGTGCATGAAAACTGCTACCCTCAGGAAAAACCACTGGTTTCTGGTGGAGAGAACCCAGTTATTTGATGAGTAATTTATCATATTGCCATTGTCAACAGAACTGAAGAACAATTGTGAGGCTCACGTGTGCACCTGTCCTTTCCTTGGTGTTTCTGCTAATGAACATTTCTTCTGAATTTCTGATTCTTCATTTTCACTTGCACTGGGATCATTCTGAAAATGTGTTTGAGAACCACAACTTACTGGAAGGGTTTTTAAGTGTGAAAATCGATTTACTGGGAGAAAAATGAGTAACGGCTAAAGAAACCAGGATATAAAGTGACCATCAAATATAAATTATCAGCGAAGCCTTCCACCTCCTGGTGTGGTTTTACAGCACTTCTGCTTCTCACTGCGTGCCCTGATCCTGCAGCAGCAGTGAAGGAGATTCCCAGAGGTTCCTACAAACTGACATCAGCCCAGGGATGCTCACAGGCAGCTCCCCATCTGCTGAGTCTCTGCCTTTCTCACAGTGCCCATCACCAGGCTCAGCACAGGACTCAGCACTGCTGTGTACTTTAAATCCTGTTTCTGCTTGTGGTGCCTGTGGCCCACAGCAAAAAAAAAAACCCCCAAACCACCCAGCAGAGTCATGAACTTCACTCTAGCAAGGAAAGAGAACTGCCTTCAGGGGCAGGAGAAGTTCTGCATAAAAAGTTGCTTTTCAAGCTAGTAAATTTGTGTTTTATATAATATATTGTAATATATTTAAAATACTAGATATTTATATTTTAAAAATTTTTTATGTTTTTAAAATACATTTAAAATATTAGATGATAATACACTATGTATTTATGCAGTGTAATTATTATGTTACAATTTGTACTTAATCTCTTCTATTATTAACTCTAGTGAACTCTAACTGTAACTTCCTACCTGGAAATAGCAGAAGCATGGAAAAGGATAGAAATGAAACAAATTTTTTCGTATTTTAAAAGGCAATTGTTTGCTATTTCTCCTATCCCCATTTCCGCTGCTGTGGCAGATAAAGTGCTCCTTTTCATACTTACTGCACATATGCTTAAGGAATTAATGACTCCAAATATTTCAGGACTGCTAGAAAATTAACAGCAGGCTCAGAATTCTATTGGCTAATGCTGGGTATAATGAAAAATGCTGAGGCTTCTGTGTACGTGAATTTCTTTTTAAACTTTTGTCTGAGAAAAGCAGAAACATTTCTGGAGAAGTGTGAGTGTGAGAACAGTTGAATGCTGTCAGCTGAGCTGCACCTTTGTAGCTGTGACATCAACATTGTCCTGGGACTCTGAGTATTTATTCCCTTAATCAGAACTTGTGTCACAGATGCCTTTAGACACACCAAAAAAGGGCATTTCCTGAAGCAGTGGGAATAAATCTGCATGTCTGTGGCAGCCTGTGGGGCTGAGATGCAGCCTGTAAGCTGCTTTAGTCTGACATCAAACACAGACAGAGAGAGGCAAATGGAAAGAGTAATTTAGGGGTTGGTTTAAAACAAGTTGTATCTCCAGGGTTTTTTAAGGTGTTTATCTAAATCAGTTTCAAAGGAAAAACAGCAATTTGAAATGGCCATAACTCTCAATATAGCTGAGCTTTGAACTCACACTAATCACTTAATCTAGAAATAATTTGTAAGAAGCACCCAAACGAGATCTGTCTCAGTAGACTCATTCACAAACCCAAACAAGCATACAGACAACATGAGAAACCAAGCTACACTTATTTTATTATTTTACCACGTTTGGAAATAGCAGCACTCACAGTATAACAGCGATACTTTGGGGAAAAAAATACTATGTGGTAGCAAAATGAGGCTAAAACTGGGTTTTATTGTCTGTTCTTCAACGTCTGCACAAAATGTGCCAAGAACTGCACAAAAACAAGTGACTGGGTGCTTCATTAATAACAAAATGCAGGCAGTGAGCTTCCTCACTGAAAATTAAGGAGCGCTGTTTATATTTATGGTTTTAACTCTAATGTCACCTTTCAATTAAAGCTCTGGGTATTTCCTGCACACTGACTTTTTTCCTCTCACTCCCTTCCTCTTGCAGGGCTTTTTGGTAGCAGTTCTCTATTGCTTTGCTAACGGAGAGGTAAGACACAATGCTGTGAGACAAGTTTTTAGTTCATTAGTAAAGTGTATTAATGACACCAAGAAGGATGAACACCCTGCCCAGCTCTGCTGGCTGAGAGCACATGGGCGTTCTTTTGAGCTGGTAGAATTGTTTTGTGAGAAGAGAGCAGCAAGAACTACCACAGGTTTGGACTCAAACGCGAAGTATTTCCATTGAAGCCTGAGTGGTGATAGCCCTGTGGGGGTATGGATAGCCTGGGGTGTCTGAAATACCACTAGAGGCTTATGGTCACCCACCTAAAGCCCAGTCCTTTAACCAGCTGAAACCCCAGACTTTCTGCAGTAATTTCAGAACTACTTAAATAAAAAAGGGAGCTGGCACTTGTCTGCAACAGAGAAGTGCCTGTCTGACATCTGCGAGGGCACAGAATTGCCAGCAGCTCTCACCACCAGTTAAAAGTTGCTCCTTTGGCCTTCTACCATCTGGTCCAGCTGAACCCTCAGGCTGAAGTGCTGCTGCCTAGAGCCAGGGGAAGCCCCCTCCTCCAGAGCCTGCCCCCCGTGCAGTGCTGGCTCCTGGGGCGCAGGCAGTGGCACACTCAGTGCTGAGCATTAATGAAACAAACCAGCCTCACCGGCACAACGCTGGGGCAAAGTGGCGTGGTCCTCATTTCCACAGCCCCTGGGCTTTCCTCCTCCTCCTCCCTCCAGCAGACTGCCAACTGGGGAGTCACTCGAGCTCTCACATCAGATTTGCACAGGGAAAGCTTTCCTAAGTCGGAGTGAAGAGGTTGGACTCTTCAGACTGGTTTAGCCAACAAGTCTGTTCCTACCCTACACGGACCCCACCAGGTGCAAGGTGAACCCCACAGGGGCAGGAATCCCAGCACTGCACAGTTCCTCTCACTTTACAACTAGTACTTGTGTTAGTGAACTGCAGGGTGGCCACATGCCGTTCCCATGACCAGGCTGCGCTCTCCTCCCCTCAGGTGAAAGCAGAGCTCCAGAAGCAGTGGTCCCGTTTCCTGCTGGCAGATCCCTTCGGCTGCAAGCTCTGCTTCCTCGGGGAGAACATAAAATACCTCAGGAAATGTTCTCAGAAAAGGAAAAAGCAGCACCTCAGCAGCAAGCACCACTTCTGCCTGGAGGTGAGCAAGCCCTGGGACATGCAGCTGCAGCAGGTGCTGGGCAG
The DNA here is from genome assembly GCA_013397975.1 of Machaerirhynchus nigripectus. Taxonomy (NCBI): domain Eukaryota; kingdom Metazoa; phylum Chordata; class Aves; order Passeriformes; family Dicruridae; genus Machaerirhynchus; species Machaerirhynchus nigripectus. The sequence continues at coordinate 256,853 of VZRQ01001299.1, forward strand.
GCAGAGGCCGGACCCCAGCCCGGGACCCCCACAGATGAGCATGTCCGACAGCAGCGAGGGCGAGGTCACCACCGGAGAGACGACCGAGGAAGTCTTTGAGGAAAGCGAAATTTAGAGAGCTGCCCGCTGGGACAGCACCTCCCAGCAGCCGGGGTTGGAAGGATCTCTCACCCCCAGGCTGCTCAGGGCTCTGGGGTGTGCAGTGCAAGGACGAAGCAGTTGATATCCCAGATGTTCCAGTTCTCTTTTTGGTCTGAGAAAAACGTTTTCTGGACGTTGCCAACCTGTGTGGCTGGGCAGAAGAGGTCTTCTGGATGGATCATTTCTGCTTTGAGCTGACAGTTTTGCTTTTGTGACGTACACAAGGCAGCAGGATGAACTCTGGAAACAAGGAGGCTCCGGAGACACAGAGTGTCCCAGCAGCCTCATCCACGCGGGACTGCCCTCGAGCCACCTAATGAGAAGTTGTCAGTTTCTCACAGGAGTGGCTCACAAATAGAGAGATGTGTGTGGAAGACCCCTTTCTTCCCAGACTGAAATCATACCCCACCTCAAGAAAACCACCCCAATTTTAGACCAAAGATATACAGATATATATATATAGATACATATATAAAACCCAAAAAACAAACTTGGGAAGAGCCAAACTTTTGCTTACATTTTTGAGCATCTTCACCTAAAGTTTAGTGCTGGAAATGTCACTATGAGATGAGAACCCAAAATATATCCATGGAATGGGCCCAAATGAAGTGCTCTGTTACAATTTTTGTTACCTTATTTTTTTTCCTGCTGTTTCTTTTGACACAAGCCACTGTGACTTCTGGTTTGCCCTACACGTGTCCTTAATGACAAAGCAGGTCAGTTGTAAGTGCTGCATCCACCTTCCTCCCAGGGGACCCAAAATGGATAAAGGACATGGGATTGTGACAGCACCAAAAGAGCATTGTGGAATCCTTCTTCCACCACTTCACAAGAGCCATGGTGAAGTTTCATTTCTCACATACAAACTCATCCAGAGACCTATGAAATGCAATCGAGTTTGTTAATATTCTATGATCCAGCTCATATAACTTACCAATGCTTTTATGATTATTTATCAGGCTACAAAGGTTTAGCCTTTGGCAGTTATGAAATACCCTTTTGTTGCAAAGAACAGATCAATTCCTTGACTAGCACTAGTTCAAGAACATACTTCTGGCACTTTAAAAAAGGTATTTATTTTCCAGTTCTGAGTTAACCTATTTAATCAATACGAAGTTGTATATTTCAGTAACATGTTAATAAAATGTAAATGTTTGATCCATTTAAAAATAATATATCTGCAGTTTTTGAAGGTTTTTTACTAGGATGTGCATTCTGCTTATAGAGTATTTTACTGCAATGGATTTCCTCAGCAGCCTGGTGTGGAAACACCAGACACCACACATACATACACTGTGTCTTCCTCAGTTTAAAACAGACTGATTTCTTCCAGAGCCGTTGTTTAAGACATTAAAGAGCCTGAAGTGATTTAGGATGTGTTTTACATAGGTGTTAAAAACGTCAAAACTGTAAGATTTTATGGTATCTCATTGAAACAGTTTACTTTTTAATTGCATTTTAAAGAGTTTCATATGGTCAAGAAACCAGTTTTCTGTTCTCCTTACGGCAGTCCCTGTAGCTGCATTTTCCCCTTTCTTATTATGTGTTTGGGCTTTTTGCCTCTTCCAGTTGATAAAAATCAACTGTTGTTATATAAGCAGCTCCTGCTGGCCTGAGGTCTGATAAAAACAACCATCACATGGATTCCTTCAGAAAGCAAGTTTCTAAGTCGATAACAGCAAGTTTCATCATAAGAATATGGCATTATTTATCTTACAGAATCATGACAAGCTCCTTATTTCTACAAGACAGCGGCGAACTCTGCAGTTCACATGGGTTAGTTAGAGTCAGTGGTAGGAACAGCTGACTGGAAACTTGCAGGTCTGCAGCCAGGAATCCTCCTGGCATTTGGGATTTTCTTTCCACCCTTTGTGGAGCCCCTGGGGGGACACTGCAGCCCGGTGAGCTGATAAAAGCAGCGGTGGCAGCAGCAGCCAGGGATCCTGCAGGTGCACGGCCTGGACACACAGAAACAGCCAGGACAGGAAACAGGATCCTGTTCTGACAGAACAAGAGTGGAGGAGACAGGCTGACCTGACCTGGTGTTTGTTTACAGGTGGTGTTTTATGTAAATGATGCATCTAATTTACACACTAATTATCAGACAACAGATAATTGCCCCGGGGTTTTACGCTTGTGTAGACCTGGTAACAGCTCTTTTCTCTTTATCGAGTGGTTGCTCACCTCCACTCCCCGGATTTCCAGCGCCTTATGAGAAAGCCTGGCAGGAGATAAAGGCTTCTCCCCCCTCGGTGAGAGAGCCCATCCTCCTCCCACAGAGCCGGGAGTTTGGGCTCTGCTGAGTCAATCCGTTCAGTAACACAAGGTGGCACATTAGTGCCTAGGACGTCAGAGACGACCCATGCCAAAACCTGACTCCCACAGCTCTGGAGTTGTCTTTGCCAAGGATTTTGCTTTCTGTCAAAACTTGCATGATTTAACAAAAAGAAAAAAAAAAATTGCATTCCAAGCCCAGAATAGCTTGTGGGTTCAGAAGAGCTCTGCCATTAGATGTGGTGTGATAAGGTTTATCTGCTCTGATATGTACAAATAAGGTTTATTCCATCTCAGTAATCTGTTGTGAGACATGCTATAAATCTTTTATATTTTACTACACCTAGAGCACTCCCTTCCAGACACAGTGGCTCCTCCTACAGCCAGAGATGTCAACCCTATGCTAATTATTCATGTGTACTTACATTCTTTGTTAAATATATTGCATCTACATGCCAGAGTCTGTGCCTCAGAGGCTCAAATAGTAAAGCATAAACATTCCATTCTGGAAAGCTCTGTCAGTTATGCCTTGGAATCGATACTACTGGTCCTTCCTTTCAGGATACAGCTTCTTCTTTTCTTTTGATTTTGGAATTTTCTTCCCTTTTCCCATCAGTCTGAGCTCCCATTAAGGAAAATGTCTGTGATCTGTAAAATTCTTCATGATGTTATTTTGTTGACATCATCTTTTCCAGCTTCCATAGCAACCACACTTCTGGATTTTTAACTGCTTTTTTCCACCTGCCATTTCAAATCTCACCAACTCTCCGCTGTGCTAAATGTCATCTCGTGTTTAGGCATCTCTGCAGTCATTCCTGGAGCCACACACAGCTACAGTGAGGAGCAGCTGCTTGTGAACTTCGTCACTGCAATTAGCTCCAGGAAATTGAAGTTCAGCTGCCACATACCCAGCCCTCAGAGGCTCGAGGGCTGTTTCCTCGGGTATCATGTTCATCACATTGGCTCAGCCAAGAGGGTGCAAAACACCACCCAGAAGAACTAAGGCAAGGAACAAAACCAACAAAAAGGCACCAGGAAGAATTCTTCAGCTTTTTCCTTTCTCCTTCCTCTTCCAGGGGGGGAAAGGGGTGGATTTATTAAACTGTGTTTGAGAAAGGTATCACAGAAGATCAATTATCAATCACTGACTAAACTATCTCCAGAGAGGCAAAAAATCTGTCAAGTGCTGTTTAACTCCAACACTGACACTGCTGGGGAAGGGAGTGCCTGAGCAGAGATCAAACTGCAATCTAGGGCTGAATCACAACATCTTTCATGCAATTCATTACAAAGCTTTCTTCTCCCACCCTTCCCTGTGAAACTGGTGCTTACTAGCCACTGTCACACCAGTGACACACACACTTGAGTATATGGACCTTTGGCCTAACCCAGAGTTCTACTTTTCACAGACTTGGGAGCTGAGAAATGAGTGTGTTCCAGCAACAGAGGAAAAGCATAAAGCAACAAAGGTCAAAAAGGCATTGAGCACACGCCTGCCTGCAATACATGTAAGCACCACAGCAACCAGGCTGCTGGCTGGGCTCCTAAACACACAGCTGCACACAACCTGCAGGTACTTTCATAACGTGAGCCAACATGAAAGATCCCAGAGACGTGTGAGCAGTGCTAGGAGGGTGTCTGGACCTAACCCCCCATCTCCACGTTCCATCCCAGTGCCATCCCGCAGTCTTCCTCCCTTTTACATGGACTTGCAGGAAGAGGAAGGGCAGTGGGAAGAGCTCCTGGAGCCTGTGAGCAGAGCTGACTGGCACTGCTGAACTCAGCTTAAAGACATCCAAGAAGCCAATACAAAAAACCAGTCCCAGTCTCTTTGAGCAAAGAACCAGAGACAAATGACACAGTCTTAAAACATTTGCAAAGCCCCAAAAAAAAAAAAAAAAGGAAAGAAATAAAAAAATCACAGCTCTGTAAATAAAGACTGTAGCTTATGCTGTAGCTCTGAGAGGTTTGAGTGTTTGGTTTTGTACTTTGTAAAACAGGAAGTCAAAATCAAATCTGAGCTGGAGGTTTTCATCCTCTGCTTTCAGGGACTTGTGAAAACAGCAGTGCAAACAGCCTGCAGCACAGACCACTGAGGCTGGACTGTTTGTCCCTACAATAAATACTTCACTAGTGCATGTTTGTAATTTCTTTTCATTTGTATAAGGACTGAGACAGTGACTTCCCCAAGTAAGAAATACGACATGAGCACTTCTGTGGTTTGAGTCAAGCTGGAAGCTCACGGCTGCTGAAACTTCCCTGGTGTGCGAGGCTAGCTCCAAGAAAGCTGTGCAGATAGCATTCCCTGGGCCCTCTGACCATCAGTTCAGAAACTGCCACGGGGTTCTCTGAAAGCACACGGCAGAAATGGTGGTGGTGGAGCACACCAGGAAAGATTACAAGAGCCGAGTTAAACCAATTGCTGTAACTTTGCACACAGCTTTACTTCTACATCACACGCAGCCTGACTTCCAAGGGCCTCATGCAGAACACAGGTCACGCTGACCTCTGAAGGTTTAAAAACACCTTCTGCCCACTCACCTTGTAGAGTAAGTTTAACTTTTTCTACTGACTCACAGCAGTATTTCAGTGGCCTTGTGTGAATCCTTCCATGAACACTGCAAGCCATCAGAGGCACCTGTGACCTTCTGCAGGCTGGCTGGTTGTCCATCCTAAGCCCTGCAAGGCAGAGTTGTCTCTTGGTGTGTACAGTGGCCAACACAGATGAAGACAGACCCAAGAGATCATTGCCAGGCCCCCCAAGAGCACCCACAGGACTTACCTGCTTTAGGGCTGGCCCACGGGTCTAAGACTCCACTTAAGTTCAGGCCTGAATCTGAAACAGCATTCTGAGGGTTCTTTTAATAGATTTAGGCAATTTTGGACAAGGTGCAAAGACACTGCTGTGAAAACCAAGCTTCCATCTCGAACTTTTTCAATGTCCCACCTTCAGTGTCTTCTCCTTTCCAGGAAGAGCGTGCAGACCTCTGCCACCACTTCCCACCTCTGTGCACAAGCACACTGAGTGCAGGGGGTTGCAGAAACCAATTCTTACGTGAGTTCAAACTGGAAAAATTCTTAGAAGCAATCTCCGCTGAGGTTTACAAGATGCATGGATGTGCTACCTCCAAGAGTCACACCCTGCTAGAAGGTGGGCTCGTGTTCTGCAGAACTGTGACCCCCTGGGTGCTCTGAGCCCCCTTCCACAGGCAGGTGTTGGGTTAGACAGGATTTAGGCAGGCCCAATTTTGGCTTTGTCAGAAAACCTGTCAGCATGCACGTTAACTCAAATACTGACAACATTTATTAACAACACTTTACAGCAGTGTTTTCAACCGAGCTTCAAGCTGCACATGAAGCTTGAAGGTGAAGGACTGACTGGGTGGGGGAGACCTCCAGATCACTTAAAACATGAAAACACACCCAGTTCCACGGCAGCTGCTCTCAGGCTGCTCATGGTCAGCTTGCTTGCTTAAGAACCACTTAACCACAGGCGTTTGTCGCCCTGAGTTTTGCAGTCTTTCTGTGTTTTCATTCTTGTAGCAGAATTTCTCAGGCATTTTACTGTAAATATAAGGCATGTTTACCTACCAGTATCTATTATTATCATTCTATTTGTTAGGCGGAGAACTATGATAGACTTTTGGTCTGACCAGTGTCATGGAGAGGTGGTAACCCCATCCTCCAACCCATGGTTGTCTCTAAGAAGATATATAACTGACTGAATAAAGAGCCGGGCTGCTTCTTCCTTCTTCTTCCCCTTTTCTTCCTTCTTTTTGGCCCTTCTTGCTCTCTCTTTTGGCCCTGGCCCTCTCCTGACAGAACGGTGTCTGCGTGGTTCTTTCGTGTCTGAGTATGACAGGCGTTTCCTAAATTGATTTCCAGAAAAACTGCAGGAGCCCTACGTGTCTGAAAATCACGTGAAGATCTGAAAAGGGTAGGCACAAGAAGACTGCACCCCAGCCACGTGGCTGCAAATTCAAGCTGCACTAAAGCTCGTATCAACAAAGTCCACGTGCATTTTTTTACCCCACAGGGTGGCTTTAATCAAACTGCGCTGGCACGGCGTGGGGCTGGGGGAGAAGAAAAAGCAACTGGGTAAAGACAATTCCATGCTCGATGTGTCTCTGTACAGTTTATTTTACAGGAGATGAGATGAGCACTATGGCGTATATAAACTTGCAGAACAATATAGGAAAATACAGTTTAACCATATGAAATTGTTTTACAGTAAGACAGAAAAATTACATAGAGGAAATGCCTTCAACGCTGAAGGACAAGATCCACAGCTGACATCAAGCAGCTTCCACTGAACCCTGCCAGCTTACCCGAGCTGAAGATCTGCCCCTTACATCTTTTCTTCATTCAACTTAAGTTCAGCAAGTGATTCCTTCATCTATCCTTAGGGAACAAAAGCCATCCTATGATTTCCACAATGATCCAAGATTTACTAGTAACCCAGACAGAGGCTGTATGATAAATAAACTATTTAAGGGGTCTAGTCAGCCAAAATTTATGGGAAGTTATAAAATTTTGGTTAAGCATCTTTAAAAACAAGTCATTAGTACTGGCAAAAGACAACTTTCCTAGAAATTTAGAAGTATTTAGGAAAACTTACACAAAAAAGGACGAAATAAGCAACTTCATTTTGGTAGAAAACTCTGGTTTAGTGTATATGACTGGTGATCTGGCCTGCCTGTGAATCCCTGCTGCTACAGTGCCTGCAGAACTGCCCAGGGGAATTCTCACACTGTCTTACATTGCAGAAAACAAGGAAATCATCTAAGGGGAAGAAAGTATTTGTCCAACACTGGTACCTGCTGTTTTCATTTAGAGGCTGCTGTCCCTAAAGAGTGTTTTTGACCTGAAAGAGCACGGACATCCAATTCCTTAGGCTATTCTGATAATCTCAGTAATTTCATTAAAAAACCCCAAGGGAACAAGGGATTTCAGGCCAACCATTCCCAAACTCTGGGATTAACATGACTGTGATTATTATATCAGCAGATGTGAGATCCCTGAAATCACACTCAGCTTTTGAGTTCCAGGACCAGAATATTTCTTCTCAGCAACTGGTGTAAAAAAAAAAGTCGTGGGTTTTTATCATCATTATTATTAATTAATTAATTTTATGCAATAAAGTATAACAACTCTTTTATGCAAAATTATCACTGCATACTATTTTTAGGCAGAATTCCCTGCTTATTCTACTGAGACCCCCTGCACTGAAGGATGGGTCCAAAGATTAGCTTCAATGCAGTTGCTTTTAAGTCTAATTTTTTCTATTCCGTTTTCAGCACTGAGAACTTAGGATGCCTGAGCTGGACAGTAAATTATCAGAGACAAAGGCAGGTCTCCTGGAGATGTGGGTGTCCTAAAGGGGTGCACAGTTCAGAGCAAGGAAAGGGGCTGAGAATCCTGCACAGATCTATGCACAGAGGCTGCTCCTGAGATTTGGCAATTTATAGGGTGAATCTCTGTATTATTTACCTTTTTTTTTTTTTTTTTTTAGCAGATACTATTTAAAGAGGCACTTCAAGGGGATCTACTAGCAGAATTTTAATAGGGTTGTGATACAAGCCATTACTCAGTCACTTGTTAAATCAGTAGCCCTAAAAGACTGCATATATTCAAAGTTATAGTCCTGTCCACTCACTGAACCTGGATAGAGCAGCTGGGAAGCTTTTGTTCTGAATATCCACTGAGTTTGTCTCTTACGACACACCTGAAAGAGTTCAACTTAATGTAAGTTGAGGGAATTAAATTTGAATGTCTCAAATCTATATGTATTTTTTCTGTAATTATTATGTGTTTAATCTAAGACTTATTTTTTTAATTGGTCTGTGAAAGATTTTATCCACATACAGTTCTTAGACTCAGAGGCATCATTAGGCACAAAAGGTTTCTGCCTTGAGGAATGCATGGGATTAGAAATTTAAGTTGAATTGTGCTATGTGTTGGTCCCTTCAGAAAAAAAATGTCCAGGAAGAAAAAAGAAAACTGTGGCTAGCACAAAAAGAAGTTATTACACTTCCAAACCCGGTGGCTGATAAGAAAAATCCAAAATAAAAACGAAAGTAACCTCTCAAAGTAAGCTCTTAGAACTCTCAGAAAACACCCAAAAGCATGAATTTTCGTCAGCACGTCGAAATAACATATGTTCCATGAAAATTCAAAATTAAAGAAAAGGTGCTGAAAAGTGTTGTATTTCATGGATGAAGGGCTGGCTACAGTAACGACAGAGGGAAAAACAGGAGCTGAAAGACACACCACTCACATGAACAAAATCCACTACAAGACAAAGCAATGGGTGTTATTTATACAGTAATGCTTCTCAGGAAAAGACAAGGATTTGCTGCCAGGAAAGATTTCATTCCCACTGTGCAGCAGCAGGGCTGTGTGCTCCAGGCTCCTCAAGCACAGCAGGCTCAGCACACCTGACCCGGTGTGGGGGCAGCCAAATGCCAGAGCCCGTTCTGCAGTCCCCAGGGCAGCCCTGGTGTTCCACAGCTGCAACCAGGTGTGAGCTGGAGCTCAGCAACAGACACAAGGGAACATTTCCTCACCCATTTTCAAGTGCTGAGCAGAACTGGGAGAATGATGGGCCTCTCACTCACCATCACTCATTGCCCATCCGGGTCTGAGAGAGATGCCACAGAGGAAAATCTTCCTGCTCTACGTGTCTGGTTTTAGTCTGAATTTATCTGTCACTCTTGCCCACCTGGTTAAGACAGATGTGACCAGCAGGCTCCTCAGGTGCACACAGGATGCCTGTGGGCCGTTCCCCATCCCTGTGCCAGGGTGGGAGCAATGTCCACACAGCCAGAACCCCTCAGAGCCCCTTCAGCAACCTCTGCCACGTCACTCTCCTACTTCAACACACACTGGGTAGCAAAAAGCCTTCAGGCCTTCCAGAAGGGTCTGTGAACTGAAAAGCTCATTGTTTTGGAAACTGCTTTTTTGACACTGTCTTTTGAAGACGTAGCTCGTGCCAAAGGAGAGGAGGGTCAGGGTGAGCAGGAGTGCCCCCAGGACACCGGGCTGCGCTGCCACCTCCGGCACCAGGCACAGCAGGCTGCACTGGGGGACAGGAGCACACGAGACACTATGGAATAGTGAATCTGTTTTCAGTTCAGAAGGGAACAATCAAATAATCACATCACGAAGTCACATCTACTCATTCCAGGGGGACCTTCAAAGTGCTTGTCTGGATTTCGTAAGGTGCTTGGTAGTGAAGGACCCACCTGGGTAAGCAGTGCCCTTTCTCTCCCTGTGTGTGACTGAAGAAATAGATGGGCAGAGCTACTTTGTCACTGAGTTATGGATTTGAGTTTTCACAGCTGCATCAGTAGGTGACCTGTGGGTCCATACTCCAGAGGTGTGTCCTGACTACAGCCCGACACAAGAACACTGCTGGAGCTGCACAGAGAGCAGCTACATCTCACACACTAAGTAGTTCTCCTTTCTCAATATTTACTTTATCCGTGTACTTGAGTACAAGTAGGGAAAAAAAGAGGCTTGTGCATTTCTGTTTGTTAGCCTGATTTTCAAAGACTCTTTTCTCTTATGCTCCCTGTTGTACTCCAAGAAATCTCTGAGTGCTGAGCACTTCCAAAGAACAGGTGAAGAATGCACATTTGTATGTAACAAGCCTAACTTGCAGCGAGTGTTTAAATAATGACATTAAAAACAGGGACAATTTTAAGGAGGTTCTGACAAAGCCTGAGAAACTATGACTGCTACAAGCATATAGAAGTTTCCTGGGAATGTCTCACAGAAAATTCCTGTCAGGAAAAGAAAAAACCCCAACTCAAGCAAAGGGAAAAAAGCTGCATAAAGGGAAAAAGAAGCAGTGCACAAGTTTGCCTGTTAGGCACTCAAGGAAGTGTGATTTCAGTCACCTAAGGGGGAGCACAGCTGCCCCCCAGCAGCTCAGAAGGGGCTGCACAGGGGGAAAGGGAGTCTAGAAACATAACAGGGATTTCTGTATGATTCTCACTGCTGTTACAGTATTTTAAAATTAAAAAACAAAAAAATTAAAGCTATCTTCTAAAATTCCAGTGTCCAATAATGAGCTAACATCCCTATAAGGGAGCAACCAAAGTCTTTCAAAAGATGTCCAACCCATACAAGTGATGAACAAAAGTGAGTTACAGAGAGGACTGAATCTGGAGCAGGTTGGAAATCTGAGAATTAGGCCTTTTTAGATATTGCTCCAAGAAAGAAACTGGAATCTTGCTGCTGATGGGAGAAGAGTGCATTAGACCCTTGTGGTAAAGGACTCGCTGCTTTCAGCTCATCAACTCCAACAGCAATCAGCCAACAGCACTGGGTCCAGAATGAGTTCTGGTAGGAAATAAGCTGACAGAATACCTTAGAGAAAAAGAATTTCAACTGTGCCAGAAGATGGCTTCGAAGCCACAGGCAGGAAGGTGTGGGTGATGATTAAAAAGTTCTCATTCTGTACGGCAGCTGAGGGTACAGCTGGCCAGCACCTCACCAGCTCTGGCACTGGTGTCAGGACACCCAGCAGGTCTGGAGCCTGGAATTCAGGAAGCCCTTTTGCTAAGAGAAGGGCCAAAAGGCTCTGGCTGAAATGGAGATTGCCAGAGAGCCCTCCTGCACAGAACAAGTGCGTGACAGCATCGCTCAGACCAAGAGGGAGCTCCACAGGCGGGGCAGCACCCCCAAAACACAGGAGGCTTCAACAGATCTGGGCAAGCAGAGCTACCTGCTAAGGACCAGAGGAAAACACCCACTTGTTCTACCTCTGCCAGTGAAAGCAAACAGTACTGAGTGAGAACTGACCTATTGTGTGACCTCAGAGCATATGAAGATGCGAGGCAGCCCTGCCAGCCTGACACCCACAGTGACTAAACCAGCAAGAACTCACACCAAGCCTGCGAGCTGCCAGGTGAAATGAGATGCTGCCCGAGCTCAGCACGTATGGAGGTAAGAGACTTACTCTGGTATTCTATCAGTCAGTTACCCTGCAGCATCATCATGCAGCATCCCTACATGCTAGGATTTTAATAAAACACCAAGCTTGCTCTTGCTCTGGAGAAGCAGCTGTTCAGGAGGAGCGTGAGGCAGGCTGGGTTGCACTGCGCTTTTGAAACTCAGTGGAAGACAAACAGAGCAATGCTGAGACTCCCAAAGTTACCTCCTTAGCAACAAACATGAGAGCAGGGACCTTTCCTTTAAACGTGCCACTACCCTGTTTGAAGATGCTGCCTGTTAGAAGCACGGGGACTCCAGCATGCCCTGACTGTCCAGGATCCACCAACCACAGAAGGGAATCAGCCAGGTACCAGTGACCTGCAGTGTTGTATGAAGAAGGAGTATCATCTTTTGAAAGAAATAAGCTGGGAAATGTTTACAGGCAACAGCAAAACTTCCACTGAATACAGATGGAGGTGGTGTTGTGAGTGAAGCGTCTCACCTGCCATGGAGCAGAACCCAGAGTCTCCTGGGGCTGGGGAAGATCAGCAGCCAGGTACCCCTGCTCTCCTCTGCTTACTGATGTGAAAAAAGATACAGACTCCATCAAGGGAATTACTGTTCTGGGCAACTCACATCCTTAAAACATTTCCAATGGACCAAGAACTAGAAGCAGGAAAACTATCTGGAAATAAAACCAAAACTAAAAAAAAAAAAACCCAAAAAAACCCCCCAAACAAACAACCCAAACAAAAACAACAAACAACCTCCCCACCTAAGAATTTAGAGCAGCATAAATACACCTTAGTAGAGGAATCAAAACATGTCACAGTCCCCAGAAAAACCTGTGCTAATGGACAGTATTTCCAGTCCAAAATAGATAAAATAACAAACATCTTTAAAGAAAGAGGGAAAGTAAAGTGTAATTGCTAACAGATGATTTCAGGTATTTATTAAGGAGAATAGTGTATAAAGTGCACAACTAGCTTTGTTTTGCAATCAAAACAAGAATGTGCTGAGGCATTGTCAAGATTGCTCATTTCAATTTACAATACAGCCTAGAACCCTAGAACAGGGGGCAACCTGAAATGCAGCTTTCACATATTCACGTTGTTTTGGCCACTGAAGTTTTGAAAGTTCAACCTGCACTTGTGGCTTAAAAAATAAAAAAGTGCCTGTCCTCTGAAGTGCAAGGTAAGGGTTAGGAAAAGGATACACTGGCATGCCCAATAATTAGTGACACATCAAGTGAATCACTAGAAAGACTGAAAAGGAGAGATCATCAATGCCCTGCTTGAGGGAAGGGAAAGAAAAGAGGATTCCAGGGAGGCTCTAACTAAGCTTAAGGACACTCAGGCAAAGCAAACACTTCAACTGGTGTTGCAGTGGTCTCTGCAGGAACCCAGGGCAGGCTCACATCACAGTGTGCTCTTCCAACACCAGGAATAAAACAGCAGTCCAAACTCCCACGCGTGCAGGGAAGTGCAGTGCAGGAGGTGTCACACCAGGAACGGCGACCCTGAGCATGCAGCAGTCATGACACTACAACTGCCAACATGCAAAGGATGCTGAAGGTTTATAAAGGTTAATGAAGCAGCAAAGGAGCGGGTTGTGAAGGCATTTGCAAGACAGGAATGAACCTGAACTGGTAAAGAGATGGTTAAGAAAAAGGGAGCAACAGAAAAATGCAAGAGAATCCAGTTTGAAATAATAAACCAGAAAAATAACCACTGCAGCAATGTTGTAAACATGCTCCAGGTAAGACTTTTCTGTGTCTCTGTATATGGAAAGAGGAATACTGACTCCCAGTAATCTGATCACAGCACTCGGAGGATGGTGAGCAAAAACCTGGAATAGCAGCAGAACAAAGGAAGGATGCAGTTCTGGGCCTGGGGAGAAGAAGACAGCAACAGTGACAGAAAATGGAGCCTAACTGTGGGTCAAATGAAATAGCATGGTTTGGGAAATTGTAGCTTAAGACCACAGTAAACACTGAGTAAAGGCCACAGTGGTGAGAATCAAGGTTTCTCCTGGATCTAAAGCAAGAATCTGAAGAATCTTTGCATTGTATGAAATGCTGAAAAAATATATTAACAGCAACACTGAATAATCAATCAGAAATAACAGCAGAAGAAAATAAATACCTTTTCAAAACCAGTCTCCAAACTACATAACACTATTTGCTAAGAGCAGGGTTGAATTTTTGGTGGTTTGCAGTAAGGGTAACATGGAAAAAAACTCAGGTAAAGACTCTGATGGTACAGAAGTGCTGGGCACCTACATCTACACTGAATGCAATCTAGCATCACTTATTCATGGCACCTTTGAAAATCAGGCTCCAAAAAGATAAAAGCCAAAATTTAGCTGGACAAACTCGGTAATTCAAAATACCTAAAGTCTGTGATATTCACCTGAAGAAACCAACAAAGGAAATTTAAACCTGAATCCCAAGTAAACTGTTAGAGGACTGTCTTTAAGGAGATTCTGTGGAAAAACACCTTGCATGAGCAGGAAAGATTTTTAACATCTCCTTTATTCCTTGGAATACAACCTCCTTCTGTCATTGAGGGCAATCTGACAGCTAATGAGGTAGGTATAGTACAACCAAGTCTCTCCTGATAAAAAATCGCAATGGTAACACTTTCAAACTTCTCGACTGGCCTACAACAGAAATCATGAAAATGGGTTTATGTATCCCTGAGAGGGAGTATAAAACAGGAAGAACAGGAATCTTCTCCACGGATTTTGGGAGAAGGGCCATCACTTCACTGCCGTGGCGAAGACAGCGTTATAGGAAATCAATGTATCCACACAACATTGCTGCAAGATACGCTTATTTTATAGATGGGGGAGCCAGGAGAGTTAATTGACTTGCCTGTGGCCATGAAAGCAGTCAGTGATAGACCTGGGATTCATGATCAGGACTTCCTTGCCTCCTGCATCATTTTCAGTTATCTCCTTGCTGGCCAGAGGCTCACTGCATGGTTGTTCTAACATACTGTATAGAGATAGTCATGCAAGGGGTGGAGCACAAAGTCACTGAAGAACAGAGCACTTTCTGTACCAGAAAGCAGATTTCTCCTGGAAGCTGCGTGCAATTGGGAACCTCTGGTGGGAAGCACACATCTGTTTTTTTCACCCTGGAATGTCTGGTGCTTAAGGCTTAGCACAACGAGGACCATTGTAATGACTAAATGGAACAGAGATAGCCCGTACAGGCATAAACTACAAGGTGTCTGGTAGTGAAACAACCTTTTCCCTAGGCTCTTTTGACCCTTAAAAACAAACGTTAGCCTGCTTAATTCAGTGGACTCATCACATCCAACTATAGATCAGTCTATATTTCCATGTCCACAGGTCGGATATCTCCAGTTTTGTGTTCTTTTACCCACAGTTCCCTGTCTTTGGCAGGATCCACTTTCCGAAGCAACTGATCCACAAGTTCTACTGTCTGAAATGAAGAAAACAAGAATCCAAATGTCAAGGGCACATTTCAAACAGAGAGTCATTGCTCTGACATGCTGAGCAGCTGTGGGCATGCCTACACTGCATCTGCAGGCAAGTGAGAGCTGCATGTGTATGAGCCTTGATGGACAAGACAGGTCTGAATGTGCAGCCTTGTGGTAAGCAGAGAAAAGGGAGACTTAACATGAAGCAGAGAAAGGCTTCCTGTGCCAGGCAGCAGCCAGGCAGCCTCTGACTCCAGTCCTGCAATCTGCACCTTACACCAAATACAACTGTACTGAGGTCAGCATGGATCCCCCATATTTTAATATTTGATAACTAGCCAGTTTTTAATAAAGAAAATACATGTACTGCCTTTTCCAGCAGGGGAATAATTCAGCATCTTCCCTGCACAAACAGAAGACCTCAAGGAATAGTGCATCATGCTGGGAGAGCTAATAAATGGCTCATGCTGGCCAAATGTACTTCAGTTGGTTGTGTCACCCCAGCAAAGAGCTGAGACCCAGCAGTATGAAATGTGACCAGGACCAGAGAGTCCTGGAGGTGCAGGACTGCAGGGAGGCAGCCCAGCACTGCTGCAGACTAACAAGCTGCCTGCAAACACTTCTCCCCATGTCCTTTGACAAAAGCCAGCCAGGGCAGGCCAGGAGGGCCCATTCTGCTCAGCTGAAGGGCGGTGAAGACCACGGAGAGCAAACAAAAAGCACACTCACACTTTGGTTGAACATGTCTGTCTCGTGCCGCAGCTGTGTGTACTGGCACAGATGCTGCCGAATCATCTCCACCCTTTCAACTTCTAGTCTCTCAAGCTCCTGGACATGAAGAAAAACAAGTCCATATTTTTACTGGAACCTGAGCTTGGAGGCCCAGAGAAAGGCTGATACACAAAAGGCTGCCAGAAGGTGCGATACTGCCCCAGGGTCATGCTTTGGAGCTGGACTCTGTGGTTGCACATTCCTCTGCTCTGCAAAGAATCAGAAACAGCAAGCGACAGCAGTCATCTCAGCCTGAGCCTAGCAACAGAAAAGAAGGTCAAACCTTTCCAAAAGGTTCCAAAACTGAGACAACCAAGGCAGAGAGCGGAGCCACTGCCTTCAGGGGTGCTGCAAGCAAGAGGGAATCTGTTTCCTGCAGGAAGTTTTACGTGCTTTATTGCTAGCTACAGAAATTACAGTGATTCCCAGGGGCAGCAGAAAGCACACTGGGGTGTATGGTTCAGACCAGCCCCCAGGGAAGTGGTCACAGGCCCAAGCCTGTCTGAGCTCAAGAAGCATTTGGGCAACACTCTAAGGCCCACGGTGGGATTGCTGGGGTGTCCTGTGCAGCGCCAGGAGTTGGACTCAGTGATCCTGATGGGTCCCTTCCAACTCAGCACATTCTGTGGTTCCATGATCTGAGCAGCAGCAGCAGCAGCAGCACCACGCTGTGGAAGTCTGCCTTTAAAGACATCACTGCAATGGCCTCTGCTGTACCACAGGAAGTTTGGTGTTCACACACACATCACTGGGGCCAAACCCCATGAATCCTGTCTTCAGAAGGCATTTCTGGTGCCCTCTCACTGAGCATCACGGTGCAGTGCAACCAAAGCTTATCCAAGCAGGCAGGCTGCTACACGGCCTTCCCTGTGCTATCTGCAGCTTGTTACACATCTCTTGGGAAACTTTCTTCATTCCAGCACAAAAAAATCTCAGGTGGCAGATTACTGGCCTGGGGAGGAAGATGAGCAAAGGAGCTTATGGAACGGACTGGGCTGAAATAGACCAAACTCCTACTGCTGCTGCCAGCTGAGGTACTGCCCTTACAGAGACCAATGGCCCACTTAGGGCACAGATGTGCAAGACCAGAACGCCAAACCCAGCGTGCCATCTGCAGAACAGCCACTGGATCCACCAGAAACTTCAGGGAGGAAGGTACACAAGGAGGCAAAAATCTTCAGACCTTGACCCTCTCGACTTGGTATTATTCCATATGAGCTCATCTGTGTCTGAGCTGATGAGACACAGGCTGTTTTCAGTTTCAGTTTCATTTTATATTCATGTGTACCAAGGCTTGCCTGAAGATGTTCATCAGCCTGAGTTCCAGCACTAACAAACCTGCTGTGCAGCTGCAGGCTCTGGCTGCCCTCTTGAGCCAAGTGCACTTGCAAGTGGTGCTTCTCTGGGGGCAGATATGCAGAGCACATGTTCAGTGGATGAGGTGATCCTCCCCCTCTGCCCTGCTGAGATCCCACCCAGAGCACTGCAGCCAAGTCCGGGGGTGGCAGCACAAGAAGGATGTGCAGCTTCTGGATTGAGTCCAGAAGAGGCCATGGAGATGCTCCAAGGCAAGTTGTAGCAAGTCAGCCTGAGACAACTGGGGCTGTTAAGTCTGCAGAAGAGATGGCTCTGGGGAGACTCCAAAAAAAATTGTGAAATCGCGGAGTAGAAAAATTCATTAATGTATAAATGGATTTGGTGATTTATTGTGTGTTCTTCTGTGGTTTTTCTTGAGCATTACTTCATCCTTCCTAAGGACAATTTGAGTGTTCTGGCCTGTAAGCAGCCCTGAACTGCTTTAATGCCTTCTGTGAAGAAACAATTAATTCTTCTTATCCCCTGACGATGAGTTTTTCTTAGGACTGAGAATGGGAAACACAGTGTGAGATTTATCACCCAATTTTCCCCACTGCTTTGCACTGAACTAAGCTGTGAACCATGAAATGCTGTAGGCTCTTAACAATTTTGCAATGGCAGTTTCAGATGCTACCTACCAGAGTGGTGGTCACCATCTCCTCAAACCACTTGGACTGGGCTTGGTTGTAAAGATCCACACAGCGCATCAGGTCATCCCCTGAAAGAGTCAAGACAGCAACACATCAGTCTTCTCTAGAAGGGTCTCCAGAGCTTAGAAGGAAAGTGCAGGTAAGGTTTTGTACACAGACCCCAAGGGTTTGAAGATCAGCCCTGGTGGAGCTGACAGCAGTTCTGTTGCACGGTAATTGTCACACACACACACCAACATTTCAACTAAATGCATGCACTTGATGTATGGCAAGAAAGCAGGTGAATGGGGTGAGAGTGAATGAGAGGAAAAGACAAGATTTTGAAAGAAAAATACGAGCATTAAGCAGTATTTTACAAAATGCCTAGAAATATAAAGGCAAGTTACTTCAGTTAAAAAAAAAAGCCATGGATGGGAAGTTGTATTTGAAAAATAAAGTAATTAAAAAGGGAAATGAATAATGCCAGGTTATGGAACTGCAGGGTAGCACTCCGTAGGTGAGACTGCAGTCTTAAGAGGTCTCTGTCTCAAACGGGAGTGATGCATCAGGCTGCAGCTGCTGGATGAAGGGATGCTTATTTGCAACCTCATGCATTCCCCATCTCTGGAGATGCCCGATTCCAGCTGAGCTCCAGCTCCTTCTGTGTTCAGCTCAGTAACACAAGAAGCTGCAGTTCTTTCCCTTTTTTTCTT
Source organism: Machaerirhynchus nigripectus (assembly GCA_013397975.1). Classification (NCBI taxonomy): domain Eukaryota; kingdom Metazoa; phylum Chordata; class Aves; order Passeriformes; family Dicruridae; genus Machaerirhynchus; species Machaerirhynchus nigripectus. The sequence continues at coordinate 275,126 of VZRQ01001299.1, forward strand.
TGTTGCAGGACTCTGCACTGATGGAGAGGGAAAGGTGGGTGACAAATTTGGAAAACAATTCTAAAGAGACTGCTGCTTTCCAGCTGGGAAATTCTCTTTGTTCTTTAAATGAGGCTCAGTTTCTCTTTCCCTCTCTGATCTTCAGCTCTTCCTTGCTTGTTCAATAAAAATCTATTATAAACAATTTCTAAGGACCCAAGGAACAAAGACAGTCTGTGAATTTTCAGGTGAATAAAGTACAGGAGCCTCCTGTTGTTAAATCATAACATTTCTTTCACCTCAAAGGATTGCCTGTACACATGGTCACACTGCCAGTGACTCTTCCCAGTCTCCTTAAAACCCAGACATCTATCCTGAAATTTGAAAAACCTCAGAACTCTGAAGGACCACTCTGCCAAGGAACAGCCCTTGTTGAAGGGATGAAACATGGAAGCCCTAGTTAAAACTTATTTTCAGCAAAGTTTACTAACTGAGCTGCACGTATCAGCTTTGCAAATCTCGAAAAAGTTCCTGATGGATCCTGTAGATGTGGCTTGAGCCTCTGTAAAATATGCACAGGTCACAAGTTGCTGCATCCTCAGCACAGTATAGCACAAACTACTATATCCTCAGTATTCCTAGAAGAGAAATTATTTTAGTCACTGAGTAGCAGTGGAAAAAAGAAAAAAAAATCACTTTCAAGGAAAAAGACAGTAATAGTAAGTGTAATAGGCACCCACAAAGCTGTGGGTGAGTGTGATTTAGGAAAGAACCAAGGGAGGAACTATGATTTATGGAAGAAACACCCTCAGCTAAGCTTCTCTGAATCTGACTTCGGAAGTTCCACAAACATTCAGTAATCTAAGGACACTTCCATCAAACAGAAAGATAACTCACCCTGCTTTTGTTGTTCTCACCTCAGCTATCAATAATTTGTGACATCTGAGTTGGAAAAAACTTGTTTCTTCCGAGGATGTAACATCACACAGACTTGCAGCCTGGTTCACTTTGACTTTGCAGCTACAGCATTAAAAACCAAGAACCAGGTGGATGGATGGGCAGGTGCACTCCACCTTGTCCTCGCCGTGTGCGGACACACACGGGCACTCACCCGCCTGAGTGGACTTCCTCCTCGCCTTCTTGATTTCCTCCTCTGTCTTGTTGCTGAGTTTCACCTCCAGCTGCTGTGTTTTCATTTCCAGGTCCTTCTGCCTCTCTGTCAAGGCTTTTCGGGCCTGGGAGTAATTAAAGAAGAGCCAATTGTTACAGAGAAAAAGAACTGGCAGCTGCTTTCAGCCCTCCAGGGCTCCTTCAGGCAAGTGTTTCTCAGGAAGAAGTCAGCGACTGCGTGAAACTGGGTCCTAACTGGGATTCAGGTTCCTACAACACCATGTGGAGTTCACAGAGGTGTTCTGTGACCACAGAGAAGTCACCACCAACAAATCACAAATGCATCTGAACTCCTCATAGAGTCTTAGAAAGGCAAAGGACTAATGGCATCATCAGGCTCTCCTGTTTCTTAAAAGCTTTCTCATTATTTCTGGAAGAAAGGAGAGCTGGAGCCACTTTCAAATGTCTTAAACGGCATCATTACCAAGACACCTCTTCCATTCACTTTTCTTAGGATCTGAATTGTTGAAGCAATTTCAAGTGTCTTACAAAATTTATCTTTAAGTATGTTCTGGACTCAGTGCACACCTATGAGAAATTCCAACAACAGAAACTTATTTCAGAAAAACTTACTCAGGTTCATGACAACAGCAGAAATCAAGAACCTGAGGTCTGGTTACAACTGATTACCTGAATTACTTTGCCTAAAAGTTCTTCAAGCTGTTAAAACCTGATTTATCAGTACAAACATACATTATACAGGCAAATTAGTAAAGAACCTTAACAAATAAGTATTGCTACATGCAGGCTGATGAATACATAAAAATAACTTGTTTTGCCCAGATTTGTTATAAAACATGTCAGGTTTGTTCTTTATACTGTACTAGTGTTTCAAACTAAATTGGCATGGTTGTGTTTTCTTAGCACCTTTCTACAGTCACAGCAGCCTGAATGTTACAGCACTCTTGAAGCACTCCTGGAATTTTCTCCACGTGCAGTTCCAGGGCCCCGGCTGTGTCCTGCAGGTCCCCAGAGGGAGCTGCAGGAGAGCAATCCGTGAGGGGCCGAGTGCTGTGCAGGCACTGCAGTCACAGCTCTTCCTTGCTCTGATTCCTTCTTGCCAAGGTTGTTCTTAATTCACTCTTCCCAATATTGCTGCTGAGTTCCTTTGCAGATAGGAGTGTGAGGAACTTGGGTGTTTTGCAGAAAAATGCCTTCCTTGCACACACTCAGCCTAATGACCTTGTGTATGCTGTCCCTGGGTGAACTCCTGCTGATCTTTAATGAAATCACAAACAGCTTCAGGGATGACTGAGAATGGTATTTTCCTTTCCAATTTACACCCAAAAGCAAACCCCATGAGGATACAATTTGGCAGCTGAGGCACAAGCACCCCCGTTCCTGCCAGCTGCTGCTGGGAGATCACATTTTGCGGGTCTAACTCCCTGCACCACAACCTCAGCTACACCTCCTGGTTCATGTTCCATCAGCCCATTACTGGCTTCTGCTGCTGTCTGGATTTTTTTCAGTGAGGATGTTTCTTGTGAAGGGTCTGTGATTTGCCAGACCAGGGTCGAGCTGCCCTCCTTGGCCACCTGCTTTTGGCCGCTGGCCCTGCTGCCATTCTAAGGCGAGGTGTTTTAAATTTGGAGGACAATAGATGCACATGGGTAAGAAGTATTTGCATCAAACATATTAGAAATGTATTGCCCCAGATCGGGAAGGGGAAGATGAAACAAAAAGCCAGTTCACCAGTATGATCCCAGCTAAACAGCCAAAACGATGCCTGGGGCCGGGCAGAGCACAGCTAACAGCGAAAGCCCCCAGCAGGAACAGCTGTGGTCCTTTGTGGCAGAACAGAAACTCTTCACGGGGCAGCTGCTCTTCCACTCACACCGGCAGTGTCTCAGAAACCCTCAGTTTGTTCCCTGCTCCCACCTTCTCAACGGCTGTGTAGCGGCTGGCCAGGTGCTTCCGTAGGTCCGCGATGTGGTGGTCACACTTCTTCATGTCCTTCTTGAAGTTCTCCCTGAAGTTGAGGAGGGGTTTCTCTACCTCGCTCTGAAGCTGGTGAGGAAAACAAAGGAAGAAATGGCAGTAATGAGGAGCCAGGCAGCAGTTCCTGGCTCTTCACAGAACCACAGAATTGTTAAGCTGGAAAAGACTTCCAAGATCATCAAGCCCAACTGCCAACCCAGCCCCACCACCATGCTCACCACTAAACCATGTCCTCAAGTGCATTATCCACATTTTTTGAACACTTCCAGGGATGGTGACTCCACCACTGCCCTGGGCAGCCTGTTGCAATGTTTTAAAACCATTTCTGTGACATTTTTTTCCTAACATCTCATCTTAACCTCCCCTGGTGCAATTTGAGACCTTTTCCTTCTTCTGCGAAGAGCTCAAGACAAAGAGAAAACGATTCACACACTGCAGCCAAAGGCAATGCCACACTTCTCTTGCCCAAGAATGCTCTGAATTAAGCTACTGCAAAACTCAGGAGAGCTCTTTTTAGGGAGTATTAACTGAAGGGAGCAGAAGGACAGAAATCTCATCTTCCTCCCTCTCTGACAGATCATCTCTCTTTTTACATGGAAGATCAAACTGCAGGAAATACTCAGAACACTATCAGTGCTCCAATTCTGGCCTAACTGATGGTAACTGGCTTAAAACCCCCCAAAGTACCCAACTAAAGCCACTAACCTGAACTGCAGTGGGGTGAGTCTGTGGGCTGTGGTGTCATGGCTGCATTTCTAGTATGCTGAAGTGAGAGCCAAGAAGGCCACATTTTATTTATTTCTGTCAAGTGTAAGAGAGCCTAAAAAGAAGCCTGATTATTTAGCTGAAGCTCTTCTAAGTGAGAAACCTCTGGAATGAACTGAGGAGAAATCCATCAAGAGTGACAAGGAGAAATCCATCATGACTTATCTTGACAGCAGCTAATACTCAACTCTGATAGAGTTTGCATCATTTTGGCCTTCTGATAAACAGCCTTGACATCTAAAAAATGCACTCTGGAGGGATACAGATATTTCACCTCCCCAGAAGCTGCTCTCTGTTGTCACTCCTGTGGGGATACTGTGCTCCACCAGGGCAGGCGAGTTGGGTCTGTAATCAGCTAACACAGCCTGCAGTGGAGCAGCATAAAATAGTCCCTGAAAACAAGTATCTGCAGCCTTGCTCCAAACAAGTATTTGCAGCATTATTCTAAAGGAGAAGGAAACTTAATCTAAGCTCAGTACAGTCTTTTATTGGAGGGAGGCTACAAAAATCAGCCAAGACTCTACAGCACACATCCTAAAAAGGTTAAACAAGCCTGAAGCAGAGTCTGCTTAGGCAGGGGCAGACTGGCACCTTGGTGATCCAGCTACAGCTATGTGAAGGCCAGATGCAAAGAACAAAACCAAATTCTTCTTTGCAGGGCCACGCAAAGTCACAACAGATAACAAAGTTCTGGGAGGTTCAGGTTTAATATAATTCAACAAACCAAAACCAAAATGAATCACTGGAATGGTGGCTGAGCACTGGAGAAGGTTGACCAGAGAGATTGTGAAATCTCTGTCCTTAGAGATATTCAAGACTCAGCTAGGCAGAGGTGTAGCTGACTCGATCCCCTGTGGGTGATAGTCCTGCTCTGACTGGGAGTTGTTTGTGCTTTCATTATAAAGATCATCAATATGTTTAAAAACTTATTACGTTAATAAAAAGAAGAAAGAAGTAGAAACTCCCAAGCAGGTAGGAGAACACAGAATCATAAAATCATTATGGCTGGAAAAAACCTCCAAGATCATCAAGTCCAGTCGTTAACCCAGGACTGCCAGGTCCACCACCAAACCATGCCCCTGAAGTGCCACATCCAAATGGTTTTTTGCACACAAACAGTGGGAAGGATTTAGAGGACGCTGCAGGAGTTTCTGTGCAGAGTTTAAGCAGAAGTAAAATACTGGAAAAGCCCCTCTCTACCTGGCCTGCCTACACGCACACATCGCTCCAGGGTGCATTTTTTCCTCTTGGAAAACAATACAGGAGGACAATGGGGAGCAAAAAGTATTTCACTAATTACAGCCCTGATGTCGAAGTTTGAGGCAGAGCAGCGGGTTACCAAGGCAGCAGCTGGTTGCCTGAGTAACCTCTGCTGAATTGCTTACAAATGGTGCAGAGCTATAATTTTCCTCCAGAACATGGCTGTTGTGCTGAGATATCTGCCACTGTATTGAACTTGAACACCCACAGAAGTTAACACAGTGCAACAGGATTCAAGAGCATGTCACATGTGGTGGAAAAAACCCAGATAAATACCAGAATTTGCAGAAGAAATCTCCTTGGGCATCACTTGAGAGAAAGTCCAAAAATAACACAATGTTCCCAGTACACTTTTCAGAAAGGCTAATGATACAAAGAAGGCAGAGTCCTCGTTCTCTTCCTTCCAGACAGGTAGAGTAGATTCTTGTTGAGAGGTCAAATATTACTTTTCATTTCTTCTTTTGCAGAATTTAAGTGTACAATCACTAGTTAAATTTGCTGCCTGGAACGTAGAGCCCGGGTGAACAACCTCTAGAATCAGTTTTACTTCTTTTTCTTGAAAAATTGAAGTTAGATGTGCTTTAATTTACACATCAGGTAGACTAAAGAAACTGATTTTGGGAGGAAGATTGGACAGAGTTTCAGTATGTTTGTTCACCAACTTATTAACGCTTCTAAATTTGTACCATATGCACATGTATTTCCCCCACTAACATGCAATGAAAGGAGAGGCCAACCAATTCAGGGCAAAAGCCTTTGGAAAAGGAAGAACTATTTATTTACCTTAGAAGAAAATTTGAGATGAACCTCTGCTTCATCAGCTAGACTCTTCTTGAGCTGGGCCCAAGCTTCTCCCAGTGTGCTGGAGGAACAGAAGGACAGCGATCAGTGCCCCGTCTCTTGCCCATCCTCCCTCGTGGGAACTGTCAGACAAATCTGAACAACACCTTGTACCATATCCTGATCAGCAAAATCATGGAAAAGGGTGACAGAAATCGGAGAAAACAACCAACCTGTGTGACCAAGGCAGAATTCTACTGGCACTGCATGCAGCAGATCTTTGAAAACACAGTTCATGAAGATCCCCACCAACAGAGACACCAGAGCCTCCATAAGCAAGATCCTTCAGGACCTTATCCTGACCATAACAAAGCTTCCACCAATGCAGTTTTTCCACTGCCTCTTCTACTTGACACCCTACTTTAGAGAACAGATTTTCACTTCAGGTGAAAAGCCTCAGAGAAGCTTTTCAGCACTTGAAAATTCCTCCATTGTCTTTTTCTTTGGGACAGATTATTTCCAAGACAGTGGCAGCTGAGGCACACTCCTCCACACCCTCCACAACAGCCTAGACTCCTCTGAATGCATCATAACCACAACTATACTGTCCCCAGTACAGTGCAGGACAACTCCAGCTGCTAAACTGGTAACAGATTATTTCGTATCAGACACTCTTTCTTTTGCATATTTCAATGTGATTGCCTTTTTAGACAACAGCATGAAGTTGTTGATGAATAAGCTTGTGATTCACTATAGCCAGATCCTTCTCCCACAAACTGTTATGTAACTGTATCTTTCACATCCTGTGAAAGTATAAAACGCAGTGCTTTGTCCTCATTAAAATGCATCTTATTTTCTTTCAGTTAATTTCTCCATTTTAACACAAGAATTCTGAATTGCAATCTTTTCTTCAAATTAAACACACCAACCCTCCCAGCTCTGTCACATCTCTGATTACAATAAATCCATTATTTCTTCTATCAGAGGTCATTCATTACAAGAACATTTTAAAACCCCCTAGACCTAAAAAAACCTCTTTGGGATCTCATTCCCCAACTACTTTCTGCAGTTTAGTTCTTGCAAGTAGTGGGTTTTTCTTACCTAGTTTTTTGCACATTAGGCTTTATTTAGGCCACCATTTCTCTTGTCTGCCTACGAGAATCTCCCATTGCAAAAAGCAAGACTAAATTAAGAGCTTATGATGCTTGACCTACTCTCTTACTCCATCACTGAAGGAATTCAGGTTGGCTTGGCATTATTCTGTATGCATCTACAATTGCTCATCACCTTAGTTTTCCTCTAAGTGCAAGTTTGATGGTTTATTCTACCACTTTGCAAAGGTTAAATAAAGCTGAGTGATCTACAGTTCCAGGCTCCTTCTATCTCTTCCCCATCCCCCCTTTTCAACAATAATGAGATTTGACTCTTCCTGATAGCCTGAAAAATCGCCTGTCACCTGCAATCTCAAACTAATGATCTCTCACCTCGACACTGCTCCAAGGACTTGAGTCCTCAAATACGGTGTTCATCAGCTAAAGAACTTAGATACACCCACGGAAGTGCTCCCAGCATCTCATCCCTCCTTCCCTAGACCTGCCCTGAGGTCCTCTGCCACTGCCCACTGACACTTAGGCTTGGGTGCTCATTCCCTCTCTTTTCATCTACTCTCCCCTAGTTTCCTTCCCCTACATTTTTTCACTCATTCCCTCCTTCTCCTACTGGGGGTAGGAGAAAGTGTAAAAAATAACTTCCAAATTGTAAAAGATGTTGTAAATAAGGGGCAGTCTGCTGCGTTTCTTGAAGGGCCAGAACCCTGATGAGAAGAGACTTCTTCATCCTCCCTCTTGTCCATGCTGCTGTGATTGTACTGGCACTGACCTTACACCTCTACTCTCAGCAGTATATATATTCTACATATTCTTCTATTTTCAGAGTAGTTTAGTACATACACATGCTAATCCTGGAAGGAACTAGTCCTGGCTACAACAAAGACAGCATGCAAACCTGATTGGAAAGGCAACATTTTATATGCATATTCCTAAAAAACTCCTCATAAGCAACTTAAAAAAAAACCCAAAAAACCCAAACAAACAACTCCGAAGCAATTCCACCTTCCCCAGCACACCCAGGGTACTAATCTAAATAAACCTCTACTCAGCGGGAGAGCTGGGGAAAATTTTATGTACCTGCGTGGGAGAAATGCCTTTTATGTTAAAATTCGTCTTCTGTGAGAAGTCACAGAGACACACTTACCCTTCTTCCTGAGCAGCCAAGGAATTCTGAGACAGTTTGGACAGGTTCTTAGCATATTCCTCCTCAATCTTTATCCTACACTCACATACACACAGAGAGAAAATAAAAAGACAGCAGTAAGTAAGCTTTAAGGCAGAAACCCACACACACAATTTGAAGAAATTCTCTGCATTTTAACAGATTTTGCCACAGGAATTTTCCTTTCAGTCTCCAGGGCTTGGCAGCACCAGTTTGATGAGCCGTCCTCTCCCCCCACATGCTAAAAATGCAGTGGCAAGAGCAGGGCTATACGCAGGACGGCATGTGCGACAAAATTAGATGAAGAAGCTACAGTTCTGGAGAGCACCTAACAAGGACAGAGTGTTTCTGCTGTGCAGCATGGGCTGTCTGCAAAACCAGAAGCACGTGGTTCAGTCTGCTGTGAAATGTGAGGCTGCACATCCTTGAGGCAAAGACGAAGGAACGCGGCGATCCAGGAAGAACGCAAATGAGGCTTGGGGTGCTGAACTGCACCTTTCTTAGGGACACCAAATGCTTCCTGCTCTCTGTTACAGGTGACAAAGCATGGCCAAGATGTGGCAGGAGCTTCAACCCCTTCCTCTCATTCACCCCACCCATTGCCCTGCCCTTGTCTTCACCACAGCAGGAACAGGAGCTGAGCTTGCCACTGGCGAGGGTGCCGAAGAGGGAAGGGAATGACTGCAGGGAGAAGAAGGAGTGCAGCTGTGGGATGACAGCCCAGAGGGCAGGAATGAGCAGCTGCTGGTGCAGAGGTGATGGGCATCATGCCCGAAACCCACCTCTGCCTTCCCTGAGTTCTGCTCCCAGTGAAACAAGTGCAAGGTGCCCGTGCTCCCAGGTAGAGCAAACAGTTGTCTGTTTGCTGTTTTTCAACCCAGCTTGCTCAACAGAGCATTTGTGAGAGGGCTGCGTGGCCCCCAGGCAAAACAACTCCTGATTCTGTGCCAACCATGCACAAGCAGGGGCAAAACCTGCTTTGAAGTGTCTGTCCACAAAGATGTCAGAAGGTGGCATGCCCATTTGCAGTAGCCAGTTGAGCAAGTGCACTTTTGTGGGGCACATTTCAGCTAAAAGGGGTCCCCTGAGATAGCTGAGAGAGATCTGATGCTCTGGGCTGCTGAAAATATCCTGGTGGATGTGTGGGAGGGGAAGTGCCACTCTGTCGTTAGGCTCACAGGAGTTCAGGGGAGGGAGCAGGTCTGGGTCCCACAGCAAAGCCATTGATTGGGATGTCACATCCAGCAACTGACTGGGATGCAGCTGGCTGAGGCCCAAGATGATCCCCAGCTTGGTGTGACACAGTCCTACAGACCTTACCCAGGAGCTGGGGGTCCTCTTCTTGCCCTCCCATGAGGACAAAACCAGCCAGCTCCCCACGCCTGCTCGAACAAGACCAACAGACACAGCTGCCCAGCATCCAAGGCTTCTCTGGGTTAGGACCTCACCATGAAAAGGGTTTGATCGAGGCACATTTCACCTAACATACTTTAAAGACCTGCTCCAGGATGAGACCAATCTTGCCTCAGAAATGGACTGGAAAGAGAACACAGGTCAACAATAATAAAGGTGCAAATGTCTCTCCCTCAGTGCTTTGGGCTCAGTTACCAGCCAAAGCTCTGGTCTACAGCCTGCATCGTGAACTTCATTCCTGCTGAATTTTGGCACTGGGAGGGGTGAAACTGGATGAGCTTTAAGGTCCTTTCCAACCCAAACCATTCTGTGATTCCATGATTCTCATGATTTCACAATCACACATCAGACACACTGTGTCTGCTGCCATCAGCGCCTGTCCTAAATGTGGTACCAGGCAAGCAGAGCCACTGGCTTTGCTGGAAGCACTCCTTACTGCTTCCAGCCTTGGCCTAGGCTCCAAGATTTCTTCAGGGATTTCAAGTGTTACTTGTACTGCAAATGGATGGCACTATGAGAAGGGCAGACTGCCTGGCAAGGAGGAATGTCAATAAAAGACAAAAATAGAAAGGTGAAGTGTCTAAGCTGAAGAGCCCCAAATATAAGAAATAAATTATACTACCCCAGCCTGGCTTCCTGTCACCATCTGTGGCCAAAAAGGGCTAAAAACCAAGATAAACCTCATGGAGGGGCGAAAATCTGCCTCTTGACCCTGCCTGACACAAACACACTGCAAACTCTGGATGGTGGTGACTGTTAAACACAAACATGCCCGAACTCCTGAGTCCATTTCCTGAAATCCACGTGGCTGTTTGGCAGTAATTCCACCTTCCCAACAAAAAAAGCCTCAAGTTCTTGTTTCCACTAGCTTGTTTGAAAACTTTCAGGATTTCACTCCATGTATAGCCAGAAGCATTACCAATTATAAGTGCATTTTGACCCACACTGTTCTGACTTTATTAGTTCTAGCTGGTCTTTGGATGTTTATTTCCTGTTCCCTTTTTTTTTTTTTTGAAGTATTTTGTGTGCCCACACTCAAATAATTTTGGTTGTGACATATTATGGTGGATGAAGAAAAACCAGAGAGCTGCAAAGGGAGGCAAAGCTGATCTGATGTGACTGCCATGCAAGAAGAAACGAAATAGATTAAGACAACAGGGGGAACAGGGAGAAAAGGTGGTGGAGGATATCTGACAGACAGCTACACAACTGTCACTGTGGGAAGGCTGTGACTGTGAGGCTTTTTACACTGTTTCTCCAGATTAGGAGGGAACAGTGAAATTATCAAACAGAGGCATAATTACTTTTCCTGTAGCGCAGAGACTGCACAAGTCTTCCACAAATTGTGGCACACAAACAGTGAAAGGTGCATATGTGTATCTGCTGAACATGGCAGAAGCTAAATAATCTGCTATTTAAGGTACATTTTCTAAACACAGCACAGCTTAATTAAAAAGTGAATAAGATAGTGTTCCTTTGCTAATGGAAACACTTCTTCTTAGACCTGGTGCTTCTCAGGGCAGTCTGCAGATTTTATTGGCTGTTTTGGAGTCCTTCCCTGAATGCACTTTCTGGACTTGAAAACTCCCAGTTAAATGTGGTCTTGTGTTCCCCAAGGCACCTGATGGTCATCATGAAAACTTTATCAATATTTCAGCCCTCTTAGCTGGGAATGTAGAGGTTCCCCTGATGGCCTGAGCAGTATTTCCATGAGTAACCTCAACACCATCCTCCTCCTTTTCCACACAAAACAATCCTGATCCTTTATTACAAACAGATGAAATATGCATTAATCTTTCTGTAACTCCCACCTAGACCCTCTTCACACTCAATCCCCAACCTTTCTTTGTTTCCAGCATGCAGTGAATCTTTTCTGTCTTTCCTCTCCAGCCTGCCTGCTTCTTCCTCTGCTGAGGACACAGACACTCCTCCCCAAAGTGTCAGAACTGCTCTCCTTGCTCTCTCTAATTTCACACCAACTTTCCCTTCCTCTTGAATGCATCTTGCCTTTATTTCTGTCAAATTTCATTATACATTACTTCCTTTGAAGCAGCTTCCCCCTCTTTTCCCTGGCTATCTTAATTCTGCTTGCCTTCCCATCCTCTCCCTTAGCAAGCCTATTTCTCAATTGCATTTTTAATGTGCCAGGTGGACTTTTCTTCTACCTTTGGTCACACTGTAACTGGCTCTTGGACTGTCTGATGTGAAAGGCTACAGAAACCAGGAAGTGAGGCTGGGGAGGCCCTGGCACAGGGTGCCCAGAGCAGCTGTGGCTGCCCCTGGATCCCTGGCAGTGCCCAAGGCCAGGCTGGATGGGGCTTGGAACAACCTGGCACAGTGGAAGGTGTCCCTAGACAGGTAGGTGACAAGGGGCTGGAACTAGATGATCTTTAACGTCCCTTCCATCCCAAACCATCCTGTGATTCTGTAACCAAGCTCAAGTCCAAAGTGATGTCTTTCTACATCTTCCTCTAGGAAACTCTGCCTACGCTCCATGTGAACAAATTGCTTCTGTATTTTTCAGACAAAATACTTCCCTTCTAAATATCATCTCCACTCTGCTTCTCTCCTGCTTAGGCTTTTTCCTTGAATCTGCAGCGTCAAACCTTCTTGGTTCCCTCTAAACACCCTTTGTGCATTACAACTCAGACAGAGCACAAGAGACAAGTGAGAGCTGGAGAAGGCTGGAGAGTGTGGACGAACATTAAAGAAATATGAAATGTTCATTAAGAATTTGTAGCACACCTTTCATGCAGTTTAAGCATTAAGCATTAATGTATTTAAGGAATAGCTAAACTGGGAAAAAACAATTGCAGTAAATATTTAATTTGATAATAAATTACCTTTCTCGAACGAACTCTGCCATTTCTTTCTGCATTTGTTTCCCTTTAAGTTGCTTTTGAAGAAGGATTTCAAATCCTGACACTGTATTGTTCCCTTGTGAGTCCTTCTTATCTGCCTGAAAGAAAGAACAGGAAGTTCAACAAAAAGCTTTGGAAGCCAAACCCAGAGAGATGTGGTTCCCAGCAGTGGTGCCTGAGGAACCCACCCCTGAGACCAGCTGATGGCTACAGCCCCTCAGCCCCTCTCAAAGAAATTAGCCCAACACTCTCCTGTTCCTCTTACTCCCTTTTTCTTTTTTAATTTAAAAAGGGAAGCTTTACATTTATCTTTAGCCAGCAAAGGATGATGTGGGGGCCCAAAGCAGCAGCCCTGCTCTCATTTCTGCCCAGGACCATTCCCAGCTGGTAATGCCACTGGTTCAGTGTCAGCCCCAAGGGCTCAGCCTGCCAAAAGCAGGAATCCCGGAGCCAGCACAAGGGAACTCCCGGGCCAGAGGGCAGGATAGTGCTGCTCCTTCCAGGGGGAAGGCAGCCCTAAAAGACCTTTAACGAACTGCCAACTTCAACTCTGACTTGTACTGAGAAAAACAGAGCCAGTCTGCATGGATCTGCTGTAAAATAAGGCAAACCAGCAACCTGTCCCATAGATCACCACCACACACCCCATTCTTCACTGTCTGTTTCTCACACAGCCCTTTGCTCCACTGCCTTCAGTGTTGCTACAAGGACCAACACAGTCTTCTCTCTGCTGCCTCTTTTCTCTCTCTCCTCTCTCTGCTTCCCTATTTCATTTCCTTCCCTCTTCCAACAAATTCCAAGAGAACATTTCCCTCAGCGCCGCAGATTCTGCTCTGATCCCCCGCGTGCTGCACAACCAGCCAGAGGAAAATGCCAGATTAATCAAAGCAGGAGACTGGCAGGACGCCCTGCCAGGCACCAGCAGGCTGAGATAGTGGGAGAAGAGGAGATGATGAGAGAAGGAGAGGGAGCTGTGGGCAGACCATGGATGACAAGGCCAAAGAGGAAATTCCTGCGAGCAGAGTTATGGGAGGATAAAAGTCTGCAAGAAGAAAAGCAGCTTTAAGTAGAGTTCCACTGAAAGCAAGATGTGACCAACCCAAGGAACCAAGCAGTGGCTGAGCCCGAATAGGGAAAACTAAACAGGGCAGGAACTTCTGTAAGACACTTGCAAAAAATCAGTCTGTAAGCCAGTAATGATTTAGGGCTCATGGGGATCAGGAAACTGGAAGAAACTGAAGAAATTTGGTGATAACGTGACCATTTTCAAACATGTCAGTGTATTTTAGCAAGTCCCTGCCATCAGCACTGAGCAAGCACAACTGGACGTGCTGCTGGGCCTCCAACACTGACACTTTTTAAGATGGAAATGCTTCAATAATTAGTGAAAACACGCATGAGATTCCTAAAACCTTCACTGTTGACTCCTTTTGTGGATTCCATTGTAGTATTCCTCTCACCGCCCAGAAAAATCCTCCAGTGGAAGGAAAGTTTTCCACTAGAAGGCTTTTTTCTATCAGCTCCACACTCCAAGGACTACTGCATCATTTTAATGTGAAAATCATTTTAATGTGAACGTGAAAACAGACCTGAGCACAGGAGGGCACACACAGAGCCTCCCACTGAAGACTTCTGATGCTCCAGGCTGCATTGTAACTACTCAAGTTACAAATAGGCCTGTCCTTCACAAACCTCACGCTACAAAAAATGCATTTATTATCTGACCTCTGGAATATCCTGTGGAAGGAACTGGCTGTGAGGGTGGGGAGGCCCTGGCACAGGGTGCCCAGAGAAGCTGTGGCTGTTCCTGGATCCCTAGCAGTGCCCAAGGCCAGGCTGGACGGGGCTGGGAGCAGCCTGGGACAGTGGGAGGTGTCCCTGCCCATGGCAGGGGGTGGGACAGAATGGGCTTTAAGATCTCTTCCAACCCAAACCAGTCTGGGATTCCGTGATTCTAGCCCAATTTTTCCTGTGGTATTTTGAGATACGTGGCTTGTCCTACACCCTCCCTATTTCCTGAGCAAATCCATCTCCTGAGAACTGTCCTTGCCTTTCAGGACACTCCTCTGATGACCAGCCACATCTCAGACTGGTCAGATGTTTCCAGGAGATCTTCACTGGCATCCCCAGTCTCCCTGGTACTCCCTGAACACATTGTGTCTCAGCCCAAACGCTCCTTTACCTTGTACCACAAATCAAGCTGTTTATTCCACTTTCTTGGAAGCTCTGGAGCTGCATGTGGCATGTGGCTGGCTGCCTACTTACCCAGAAATAATCACAGTAGCTCCACTCTGAAGGTTTCAGCAACTGCTGCTCTGGCATTACATCAGGGTGGGGGAAAGTCACACAGTTGATCTGTTAAAAAAAAAGCAAAAAAAAAAAAAGGAGAGTTAGACGGTAATGAAATTTAGCTGTTAATGAGAAATACGTAACTAAAAAGCTATATCCACGTGCTTCCCATCAGAAAATCCGCAGTGAATGCATGGCAGTGAAGAGGAATTGGTTGTTGCATGGAAACAGCAGCTCAGTATTCCCAGAATGCTACTCTCTGCAAGGAGTGTCAGCTCAGAGGGAAATGAACTACCCATTTCACAGGAGGAAAACCCATCGGATTTGGAAAGCACCATGCAGGGAAGTTCCCCCAGATCCCTCAACACTGTGGTGAAAACCCTGATGTGAAACACCCTGAGCCCAGAAACACCCTGGGCAGCAGGGAGCACTGCAGGCGCTATGGCTGCGGAACACCCTTGGCTATGCCAGTCCCTACAGGATGGCAGAAAAGGAATCAACTTTTTTCAGCCCTTGCATCTATCTCAAAGACCTTTCCAGAGGGAAGTGATGCTCTCTGTGGAAAGGAGCAGGGGCTCTCTGAAGTCAGTGAACCTTCAGTGTGCAGGAACCACAGCGATCTGTCAGACAGGGCTCGTCACACGCTCATTAAACAGCTGCATAAAAAAGTCCAAGTGCTCATTAAGTTATCTCAGTGGAACATTCAGCCTGATAACAGCACAGGGAAGGCAATGAGCATGACAGCTACTGCAGAACACGCTGCAGAACAACCCTGGACACAGCCAAGCCTTTCAGAGGAAGCACCAGCAAGAGTCAGAGCTCACTGCCAGTTTGTATTCTCACCCCAAATCCCTGCTGGGCAGGTACCCTAAAACCAGCCCCTCCCAGTGCACCCACAGGGTCACGGGAACATTAAGAGCACTTGGGCATTCATCAGGGGATCAAGAGACACTGGGGATGGGAGACTGGCAGAGGAGCTGTATGGGGGTGGGGGTTTGTTTTGGATCAGTTAATGCTCACAGGAGATCCATGCACAGATCCGTGGGTCGGGTTAGCACAGCTGCACGGGCAGACCCAAAGGCAGTGCTTACAGCAGTGAACCCGCCTTTGGGCTATTCAGAGAGGATCAGAAAGGATGTGGGTGCTGACACAGAGCAAACCCACCATGCCAGAGCAAAGCAGACAAAACCTGCAGCTGATACAAGGCTGCTCCTACAAACCCACACTGGTTCTGCTGCCCAGGCTGGGGGTTCAGCAGCTGTCCTGTAATGGTGCAAGACCTTGCTCCACTTAAATCACGCTGCCCAGAGCTTGCCAAGTCCATCCCACAGCAGGCTGAGGGCCCTGTACCTATGGTGTCTTTGGCTGTCACCTCAGCTAGATCCTAAACCACGTCTTCCTTTCCAGCTCCCATCAGGCTTCAAACCGACCTGCAGGTCAGAGATCCGGGCTTTGCAGGCAGTGGCCATGCACTGGTGACCCTGCACCTCCAACCAGGAGCCAGCACCACCTCCAGCCAGAGCCAGAACGTCCAGTCAGAGTCAGTACCTCCAAACAGAGCCAGCATCTCCAGACAGCACCAGCCTCCACTGGCCACAGGGTCCCAACCAGAGACAGCACTGCGAACACCTTCCCTGCTCCCTGGTGTGCCCCGTCAGGAGAGTCCTGCCTCAGGAGCTACAGACCTCAGTTCACAGCAGGATGGCCATGCTCTAACCAACTGCACCTCCTAAGAGTATTTTGCAGCCTGGAACACAAGACTGCGCATCACAGAATCACAGAAATACAGAGTATCTCGAGGTGGATCAGTGCATCGTGGCACTGCGCGCCAGGACAGGGAGGTGATCTGCAGTGGGGGGCACAGGGGCTGTACCCTGCAGCTTAAAAATCTGCAGAGAGAACCAGCATGGGGAATTCCTATTCCCTGCCAAAGGCAGTGCCCGTTTGACAAAATCTAAATCTGTGTCAGTTGGGAGCTGCTGATTAGGGATGTGACAGTGAGTCTCAGTGTCCTGAAGCAATGGCCACAGAGTGACTGGAAATGCCTAGGCTGGACTGGTGACAGCGTCCCACTGCAGTGGACAGAACTCCAGGAAGGCAGCAGGAAGAGGAACAGTGGGTATGCACGTCAGCAGGTGATGAGAGTAGGGTTAAGTCATGTGTTTCTCAAAGAGCATCATCAGGCTCAAAGTTTTAGGAATAAATCAAATATTCTTCACCTCTCAGAAGACTGAATTGTCTGGAAATGATGCTGAACTGTCTGGAAAGAGTCATGAGGCCATTTGGGTCTAGTATAACTTTTAAAAGGGAATTGGTGGCAGATTAAAAAACTAAACTGCGTAAGTTTTTGCATTATTAAAAAAAAAAGAAAAAGGATTATGGTAAACAGGACTTAACAGAACTCAGAGCTTTTTACACCAAGTCCCAGCAGGGGGCATGAAACCTTTTCAAGACTCTAGAAATGTTACTAAAAATTACATATGACTACATAGGTAATTCTGTGATCTTTCCTTCCTTTCATTACCACAGATTTCTTACACTTAAACAAGAGCTCCTGGACTGGTATTTCCTACTACTTCTAAAACCTCTCAGGATTTCCCAGCAGGAGGGGAACGCTGGGCTGGCACTGAGCAGCAGTGGCGTGACAGCGTGGTGTTCCTCCCTCCCAATCCTCTCTCTGAAATGCTCCTTTTCTTGCTTCTAGAAGCAAAGACAGCTGAAGAAAAAGCACTCTGCTTCACCAGCTTAGTCCCACTGATGAGCTGACTGATGCTGAAGACAGCCAAAGCATCTCGTGGTGATGTCCTGATGTCTGACAGCATTAAACAGCTCCATCAGTCCCACGGATGCACTCCCTCCATGCAAAGGACCACTGCCCTCACTGATTTTGAGAGACCACACTTTGCTGACATCCCTGAGAGCTGGCTAGGCTCCATGCAAGCTCCAAATCCAAACCTGCAGCAGTGTGACAATCTTCACTTTGCTGACGTGCCAGCAAGGCCTAACAAAAGCTTGCAGAAGGTGGCTATTACAGCTGTAATTGCCAGTCAGAAACAAAACAAATTAAAACACGACTCTCAGATAATGATGGAATCACAGACCATGAAGAGAAAACAAGGTGTGATGACCTGCATTTCATTTCTCACAAGCTCCACTGGGACAGCTGAGGTGATAATCGGCCTCACCCTGATATTAAGTTCTTATACAGACTCTTCCTCAAAATAATGGCTGTTGTCAGCTTGCAACAAAGCAAAATTATTAACAAGACACTAGCAGGGCAAAACCCGAGGAAGAGCTGAGCAAACCTGCCAGAGGACAGCAGCTTGTCTTTCCAGCTGCCACTGGCCACGAGTGGCACCAGAAAACTGGTCTGAGAGCCACTGGGTCACGGAGGACAGAAGGTACAGAGCCAGAGAAGGAAAAAAACATGGTGACAACAAAGCTTGGTGGAGGACACACACACACACACAGGGGATCAGAGAAGCACCACAAATTGATGCGCTTCTCTCAATAGCTGTGTGCCAAACTCAATGGATTAAAATACTTTTGCCTGTGTACTGATCACGAGCAAATGCAATTGTACTCTCAATTTGAATATTCCAGCTCCTATTTCCCATGACTACATTGGCAGTCATGGCAAAATGAGCTGTTTACGTTGTGGGTGACTCTTCATTATGTCTGAGACACAAAAGGATAGCAGAAGAGGAGAAGACCCAGGTGAATGCCCAGGATTTGCACAGGAGCAACAAACTTTGTTGGGTTGGACATGCACATTAATCTCCTGGATTTCAGAGTCTCTACAGGCTTTGAAGTCACTGCCACCACTCACCAGTAAATGAGACATTGCCAAGCAACAGGAATAAAACAAGAATAATTTGATCAAAGCGTAGATAATCAACTGCATGTTTATTACATCAGACACCACATAAATAAACGAGAGAGGGAGAACTTACTGCACCATGCTAAAGTGACTAAAGCAGGGCAACATTTTGGCTTATTTCTTCAACTTAAAAATGCACATTATTTTTTCTGATTTCTACACATTCACAGCACCTTACACATAGAAGAGACGTGCCAGATTGCCTCACTTCAGTATCTTCCTTACAGTTTCAGCTGAGACCCAAAAAGTCCGACTCCATTAAGTGAGTTCATGTGGCAAATGGAACCACTTGGGTGAAACAGCCAAATGCAAAGGCTGGAGATCTCAGAAGAGCTTGGGCAGCTCGATCTCTCCCCAGACAGGGAAGCCCAGAAATGCCTAGGCTCTTCAACACCATGAGTTTGCCTGGGGTTTTAGCTCTGGTAGGGTGATGCTGCAGCTATGGTGCCACAGAAGGGAAGAACAGACAACTCAAGTCCTCACTGTTAACAAATCCACTGATTCCTTCCTATTTCAAAGGGAAGATTCTGCCAAAAGTGTGCAGGAGCCCTCTTTACTTGATCCATCTGCAGAAAGGTTCAGAGATTATTCAGACCCCTGCCAAACCAGGGCCTTTCTGACAGTATCTACCAGGCAGTCAGCCCCAGGGCAGAGGGGAGAACTGCACTGAACATGCAGCCTCATCCTGTGCTCCTCACAACCCTGTGTTTGTCACACGGTGTCAGACACAGCAAAGCCGCAGGAAATCCCAAGTTCCTGTGCACAGACTGCCCATCCTCCCATCTGCAGCACCTGTTCATCGACGTGTCCAACACTGCAATCCAAACACCACCCTGTGCTGGTTTTCCAAGTCCTGCACTGTCCTGACAAGGCACTAGAGAATTTTTAAGAAAGAAACTCAGAAGTACCTTATAATCAGGCAGCTTTCTTGCTCTTCCAAGTGAGACATAGCTCTGTTCCTCAGGTGATATTCCCCTGTACATATTTCCATTTAACTTTCCCTTACCTATTGTAAATGATCTCCAGCTTCCACAGTCAGCTCATGGCCAGAGACTTCAGCAATCAGCCAGCAAACCCTCCAGCCTTAAAATAGTGAGTGCACCTTGAAACTCATTGTAAAACCAGCACAGAGCACACATCTGCAGTTTCATAACAGCCTATGACATACCCAGCTGGAGTTTCTCTTCCAAAGAAAATGGAAGACCACGTCGGCAACATTCACTGCCCAAAGAGAAAACACCAGATTATTCTTTTTGGGTGCACACAGATGGGAAATACTCCAGCTCCACCTGCCTTCAGGGTTTCCAGAAGCTGTGCTACTTAATGCTGCTTGGATGCAGAGGAGGCAGATGCATCCTGAGGAAGATGCTCCCACTCCTCTGCTGAAGGCAATGACGCAGCAACAGCTTGGCTGGACATCTCCTGATGTCTGCAGCTTTTGTGCCACAGGATTTCAGTTTGAAGGGAGGTTTCCTGGACCAAGAGCCTCAAAGCAAATCACAGAATTCCCCTCTGCAAGGAGAGGTTCTGCCTGAGCACAGCTACAGACCAAGGAAAAGCATGTGACAGCAAGCTAAGGACATGCCCTGCAGCTCTGCTAACTAGAACATCCCCACGTCAGCTTGAGTGGCACTGAGCAAAGAGAACCTCCTAGGAGACAGTGAAAACACTTACACTGTTTTACAGTTTACACTCCATATGAGATTTATTTTTCACAATGCTGCCTTGATGGAGGCAATGGCTTGGAGCAAACAGCTGTTAAAATTAGCTTATTTTTGTCTATCTGATTCATCCTACTTGAAAGCTTTGGGCTTCTGCTGGAGAAACGCACACCCAGTGACCCTGACATAACACACAGCTTCTTGCTTTGCAGATGTTACCTGATGGCACATGGGCCAGCAAGTATGGAAAACCACCCTCAGAGAACAGCCAGAGTCCTCAGCCCTACGAGCAGCAGGGATTGCAGAAAAACAAACGCTCCTGCTCTTGTGCTGTGCCACAAAACCCAGTGCAACCCACCCTGTGTGACCATGCCTAGTCCCTCTGGGCAGGATGTTCAGCCCATGATTTACTTCAACCCCCCAGTCTGAGCAGGCAGGGGCTGCATTTAGGGGCTGGGACATGTCTCCTGCCTCAGCCACCGCAGCCCTGGAACAGCTGATTCTTCTGGACATCTGCAAAAATGTCCAAACATAAGATTTATACTTGCTCCAAAGCATACCACACTTTCAATATACCACTTAACAGTACTAACATTGGTAACAACCAATTTTAATAATTAAAATCATTGATTGAAGTGGTTTTTTTCAAAAACTGATGAAGATTTCCCCCTCCTGCCTCAGAACACTGTACCTGCATGGCAGTGGCTGACCCACACTGCAGTCAGAGACACCTGCATGTGCTCCTTTCCAACCCTGGTCTCTGTCACCAGCAACCCAGCCCAGTAACAAATAAACTCACAGGCTGCATGTGACAATGCAGACAACAATCTCCTCCTCGTAGTAACATTAAGGATGTATAATATTAAATTACTCCTTTTGTTCTCAGGGACTTGATACCCTGCCAATACTTGCAGCTGCAAGCACGGTTATTGCCTCTCCTTTATTGCTGTAATTAATTTATCTGCTCATTTCTTCTGATTTCCATTTAAATAAAACTTCCTATTACTAGCCACTTTCATTCATCTGCTTTGATTTCCTTTCTGTTTTTAATCATCTGTCCTCCACCGAAGAGCCCATAAGTGCTAATTGTGTTCCAGATGAGGTCACCAAGCTCACAAAAGATATTAATGTCTGTAAACTGAGATACATCATACAACTGAGAACATTTCCATTCACAACACAGAATCACAGAATGGTTTGGGTTGGAAGAGACCTTACAGCCCATCTCGTTCCACTCTCTGCCATGGGCAGGGACACCTTCCACTATCCCAGGGTGCTCTAAGCCCCATCCAGCCCCTTGGACACTTCCAGGGATGGAGCAGCCAGAGCTTCTCTGGGCAACCTGTGCCAGGGCCTCACCACCCTTACAGGCAAGAATTTCTTCCTAATATCTAATCTAAATCTCCTTTCTTTCAGTTTAAAACCACTGTTCCTTGTCCTGTCACTACATGCTCTTGTAAAAAGTCTCTTCATTGAGTCAGTTATACTTAATTATAAGGACCAAAAGTAAATGTAAGATTAACTTCACACTGAAATATAAATACTTCCCATCAGAAATCTTCACTTGGACACTCCGGGGCAAGAAACCTTCTTGACACCTCAAATACAGATGGAGAAAAAAAAGATCCTGCCTTGCCAGAGCAATGATCCAGCTCTGCTGTCTGTCCTTCTCTAACTCCTCGGTACTTCTCCCAGTACAGACGCTGTTGTTGGGGGGAGATGATCAGACGAGGAAGTTTTTTCAGGACACCTGGCTCACAGTCCGAGGCACCTCTCAAGGCACCGCGTTCCCTCCTGCTCATCCCGGAACCACCACATTCCACGGAAAACCGCGCCTGGACTCCAGCGGAGGGCAGCGATCCCCAACCCTCCCTGGCTTTTAGCGGCGTTCGGACACCGGAACGCGGCGCGGGCGGG
>VZRQ01001301.1:588-27883 GCA_013397975.1 Machaerirhynchus nigripectus
GGAGGCTTTCTGCCATTTCCTGTTTTATTCAACGTTTTTTATTCTAGAAAGCAGAATCCCCACAGTGCTTTGAAGAAATCTCCCAAGCCTGTGAATTGGGACCTTTCCGGCAAAGCTGCCTGGCCTGACAGTGACCCCCAACCCCTGGAAACCAGGTGAACTCACTCACCAACCAAATGAGGCCCCTACAGATAAAAACCCTGTGTGTAATGGATTGGTGCTATAAATAGGGAGATCAATAGTGCCTGGAGTCAGCCTGAATGTTTAGATTAATGATTCCCCAAAATAGCTGCAAGACAAGGCCACGTGGCACGTGCTGGCACCTACCTGAGACTACAGAGCGTGAGCAACACAGGGTCAAAGTCATCTACAGACCTTTTTTTTCCTCTTTTCTGTATTTTCGATCATTTAGACACTTCAGTAGGTTAGGATTTCTTTTATTTGCTCAGTGGGCTTATTTGAAAAAAATCCGGTCTACGGCAATCTGTAATCCTTTGAGAATTCTGTACATTTCTTACATACATATAATAACAAATATTATTTTTTATATGTCTGTAACATAATTTATATTGGCACCACCATCTCGTTTTACTCTTTGTGCATGGTGGTGGTGCTTGTGGCATTTGCCCCTTTCTGTGGCTGTGCAAGCACAACTTGACAACAGGGAATAAATTCTCAGTAAATTTTTTAAATGTCTGCTTTGATTTTGGTTTTCATCCCAACTCGTAACTAAGCTCCCGGAGGAGTGGAACAACAGGATGTTTTTAAAGAGGGATAAACGTAACATTGGGAAATGCACAATTTGGGCAGGAATAAAAGTACAGCCTTACACCTTCCCCTGGAAAAACAACCTGTGCCAATAAAACCAACGGTGAATGGAAGTGTGCTTGAGCAGCCCTCTGGGCAGAACTCCCAGCAGAAATTCATTTCTGGCTTATCAAGTTTCTCATCAGTTGTTTAAACCAGGCTACTGAATAGGAGTAAATCTCCTGAAAGGTAGGAAATTCACTATGGAGACAGAAACTTTCAGGCTGCAGTGGGTATCATCTACCCAGAAATCTGACCTGTGAGACCTTTATCTGCAACTCTAATGAGATACTACAGGAGCTTGTCCACAACTAGAATTGTATTCATGATTCAAATGTGTTTTAAAAAAATTTAAAGACCAAACTAAAAAAAAACCAAAAAAAAACCCACAAACAAACAACCCACAAAAAAACCCAAACCAACCAACCAACCAAAAGACCCCCAACCTAACACTGCTGGGATTTTCAGTGTTAATACAAAGGAATGGAGAAATTTAAATTATAATGGGGAAAGTTTTAAATAATACAGAAAGTTGATAGAAAGTTAGGACAATTGACACAAATACATTTACTGCTCTCAAATCAGTTTGCTGGAATCTTTATCGAACACCTTAATGTGTTTAATCATTTAGCACCATCAGAGGGCTTATACCCTACCCTGATACAGCTTTTCTCTGCCAGCCCTAACTAAAATCAAATTTCCATGTATTGGGTGAGTTCTTGCCTCAGTGCCTGATCTTTTCTCCCACCATCTGAAGTTTTGTTTGCTTCTTCCATGTGTAAAACACATCTAAAGGTATCCATGTCTTCTGTCAAGGGTGCTGTGATCTGTAAAGCTGGAAAGTGCCATGCAAGGTTCCGGATTTGTTTGACACCTTCCAGGGGAAAGCTCCACTCTTCTTGACAGATCTAATATCTAATAATACCCTCCTTCATCTTCCTGCCAGTGCCTCTTCTAACTGCTGTTTCCATTTTTTTAGGTTTTGTTCTCTGGATCTCACTCAGCCTTTCTGATGTTTGGGATAATAAATCCACCTACATTATCCTTCTTAGGAGTCAAAGAAAATCATGGCCCGGTTCTCGGCTGTTGGTCTCAGATTGTGAGGGGAACACTCACACCACCCCCAAGGCATGGAACTCCAAAGAGATGGTGCTCCCAGTTATTTCTCCCTGTTTGGTAACACCTGAAAGACCTCCATTCCCTGGACACCCCGCTGGGCTCAGGAGGTTTGGTTCAGATCAGTCCCTCGTGGTGCCACACATGGAGATGCTGCACCTTCCTTCAGAAACCTGGACGTGTAACTGCAGGTTTGTGCGCCGGTGAAAGGAATGAATTAAATGAATAAGGAAAGCACCAAGCACAACAGATTTATTTGCTTTCTAGTGTGCTCAGTACAAGCTCTGCCTTTGGGATGAGTGAGCTGCTCCAGAAGGATGTCCTGCAGGAACTAGGAAGAGAAGCTGAATGGATCTCAGATAACTTTGTGATGAGCAGAGAGCTGACATGTCACACCTTAAAAAACAAGGAAAGGAAAAAACACTTCTATGGACACAACAACATGAGCTTGCTGCTGCCTCTCTTGAGGCCTCCTGCAAGATCCTGGCCAGACAGTGAAGTACAAAAACAAATAGTGAAAAACAAGTCCCTATTTTTTTAAAGCTCAGAGCAGCTCAACATGTTGTTTCCCCTCAGATCAAGTGTCAGCAGCAGTGGAGCCGATACCTGACCAGAGCATATTTTATTAGATCAGCTGTCAGGCAAATTCTCTTTTGCAAGCTTCCAAATACTGAATTAATGCCATTGATGGAAGCATTATGCAAGAAGACTTGGGAGATGCTGAATGTAAGACAGAAAGGGCTGTGCTCAGGACTTTGGGAGTAAAAGAGCATTTGGGATGAGCTCTGGTGCTCTTTCAGAAGCTGTGCCATGGGAACACAACGTCAATGCCTGCTTTTGTGAATAATCCCATTGACGGTAGCACGAAAAGTCCCACATTCACAAGCCAACAAAGAAAAGCAGATGCTCACTGAATACAGGAGGAGTTAAATAGGTGTGGGCTGCTTTAATGAAATGTCGTTGGACACTGCAGTAATTAATTAGGCAATACTAAATCAAGCCAAGAAGTAAAGTGATGCCCCCTCCTCCTCGTGCTTCGATGGAGCTGATTCCTCTGGTGATCATTAGTGGGAGCTCTGCAGAAGAGGGGAATGAGCCAAGAGATGAGTGGGATGGCTTGCAGTTTATCCCCAAATATCTGGCCTAACTCCCATCCATGGCGGGAGCAAAACACTGGGGCAGGCACTGACCTGAGGCACCTGAGCAGCCCTGGTAAAATCAGTGCACTGCAGGTTCACCAGGAACGTGCACAGAAACTTCATTTGGGGTTTGTTTTGGCTTTTCAAGGACTTGAATTACTTTTACTCTTTACACTACAGACTTTCATATTAAAAAAAAAAAAAAAAAAGGTGGGGTTTTTTTTTCTTGCTTTAATGTACCTGTTTCTACATATTTCTTTTGCAAAGGTGTGACATTTTAACACAGGCTTATGAAGAAAGAAGTGCTATTTAGAGAAGGGTATAGATTTTTCTAAGAGCTCTGATTCAAAAGGAGCTGAAAATAAGCCCTTAAAATCTTTGAAGAATTCTATTGCTGAGGCACAAAATACTGAAAAAATCCTGATTATTCTTCAAGCAATAGAAAAAATGAGTAAGTGGCTTTGATATTTATAAGACAATGCCACTTGCTTTTCCCTTTCCAAGCCTTTTTCTACATACTCGGACTTTAAAGTAGCAAGAAGCCTCTCCTTATTTTCAGACACAGTAAAAGAAGTACTTCCTAAGAGAAAAAGAAATGTTGTCTGTTAACCCCCCTGCTGTCTGGGAAGAAAGCAGCAGGAAAGGGGATGGGGAGGAAGTCTCACACACCTGAGACAGTTTTTCCATTTAGGATATTTCTCAAGATTCATTTTTTACAGTGGCTGCCAGTTGCTCACCTGGAAGTCTTTCTCAATCTCTCTGGACCTTTTCTTTCCATTACTCTTTCTGTATCACTACTCCTTGCCATAAAAATTCCTCATTTGCCAAAAGATATCAATTCTGAAATTAACTTTACGAGAGAAAATGGTAGATCTTAGATAACACCATCATCTATGGTACCATGGATGCAAACATGAGCAATTTAAAGCTTTCAGGGTGATGTTTCTTTTATTTCTTTTTCTTTCCCCCAAGAGACTCCTACTCTGTTGTATTTCAGTTCTTTTTTCTTCAAATTTCTTTTAGGAGCCCCCACATAATTGACTTTCATGGAATATTGTTTCAGCCCATGTGGCTCGCACTATAGTCTGTCTTCTGTGAATTTCAGCAGCTGACATCCTTCATTTTCTGTGGTTGAAAGGAAAATTAAATATACACCATTTAATCAGCCTACATATGCTCCAGTTTTTCTTTGTCCTAACTGTTTGGGTGTAATAGCTCGGGTTTTATTTGCTGTTAACAGGCTTGTAATTGTTTTTGATAAAATAATGCACTGTTTGTTCAGCTCTGCAAAACAGAAACGCATAAAAATATGAGTTTTGTGTACAGCTGTTACGTGGGATAAAGAAAGGTTCAGCAGCTAAGTGCTCCTAGTCACTATCAGATTAAATTAGTGCATTTACTGAAGTTCCACAAGGAGAATATGAATTTTAAAGTCCTCCATCAGAGTGCACCAAGTTGTTAGAATGCCATTTGCTATTATTTATCCACTCTACAGCACCTCAGCCTTTGTTTAACACTCCTGCAGTTCCATATCACAACACTGTCAGCCCCAAGTAGTCAAAAAAGCCGTGAGTCACCTCCCTTCCAGTGAAAACAGCTACTTCAAATCCAGGAGATGCACGATCACTGCTACTGCTGCTACTGAAAGAGCCTGGATGATCACCCTGGCCTCAATGCTTAGCTGCTGGCCAGCTAAAATTATAGGAAACGAACTTAATTTCATGGAAAAGAGAACTGAAGTTCTCAAATGTTTAATGACCTTAAGAACGGGAACTGGAAGACACAGTTTGCAGATCAGAAAGCTTCACACACCTGTACAATTTTGCTCATATTTACAGAAATCACTGAACAGGCAAGCCAGACATGAACAAAAAACGTGGAAAAGTCAGGTAATTAAGACTCTGAGGAAAACACAGCAATTTTTTTAAGCAATTTTACTGCAATGATTTGCTGCTCAGATTTTGCACAAAGATATTGAGGGATCCATTCCAAAATTGGCTTTTGACATCTTACAGAAATGCTGCTTTTTCTATATAGGTGACAGCAAACATTTATTAAGTAACAGAAATTTAGACTCTCAAAAGAAATTCCAAAGTCTCTCCGGCGTGAGAAACAGCATTAGAGTTAAGCAGTGGAATTCCTCATTAGACAGCCCACAACACAAGCACAAGAACAGAAAACTTCTCATTCAGTAAGTATGTCCCAAAGAATACCTGGCCAAGCACCAAATTATCCAAGGTGCAGTTCTCAGGCTTTCTTCCCCAGCACAGCAATTATGCCTCCATTGTACTCTAATCTCTTATTTTTAGCAGTGAATGTATCCATACAAAAAGCTGATTAACTTCTCATCAGCATCTGGCACAACACAGGCTATTCTTTTACAGGTAACCAAAAGCTGCCCTCACTTTTTCTGCCAGCAAAAATGCTCCAGTGAGCAATTCAGGAATATTTATCCCGGACACAAGACTGTTCTCCTGCTAACATGCTGACTTATCTTGAGATCAACCTGTAAGAATAAATTTCATCTCCTGAATGGTGAAAAGGTTTTGTGTGGAGCCTGCACACTGCCTCCCTTCCCCTTGGCAGGATGCCTTTCCAGATGATTGCTAATTTTTAAACACTAAAAAGTGTGTCCTGCTATTGCTAAACACATCCTGAGGCAAAAGAGAAATGGGGAAAAAATAGGAGGGTTAAAGCAAAGTATTTAAAATGTCACTTTTGTTAGGGAATAGAAATAATGTTATGCCCTGAAAGCCTATGGGAATCACATTGTGTTGTTTTGTTCTCTTGTTGGCTGGGGGATGATTTTTCCCCTCTGAAAATGTCAGCAAGATGACCCTGAGCACTATTTTATGAAGCAATGCAGAAATCACAAGTGTTTCCTATTCAGTCTGGAGAGCATCTCGTAAGTTCAGGCTCTGATCAACAACACCTGAAAAATCCCCACCAAAATCATCAACTTTTCGATCCATGGGAGCCACAAATGCCCCAAACTAAGATGTCTCCTCAGCTTTCAACTTTCAAATTCCTCGCTATCAGAAAAGCTGTTTTGCTGCCACAAAAATCCTCCCAAACCCAAGAAAACAAAAAACCCCAAGCAAACAAATAACAAAACTCAAAAGAAAAGTCATTTTCCTGAAAGCCTGGAGAACTAAAGCCTGATGGATTCTGGACTTGCAGAAGTGCTGTTTCTCTACAACCTGCTGCCATTAATGCAGCCCTGCCACCTGCCACCCTCCAGAGCTTCACCTGGCAGCCCTGTCCTGGATGAAGGGGCCTCCCCTGTGGGATAACCCACAGTTCATGGCTGGTAGGAACTTCTGGAGAAGGAAAAAAAATAGACAATATTATTCTTTTTTTTCCCAACGAAATGTATGGAAGTTTTTTATCTGAGCAAAAACGAATTTAAATTTGCAATATCCGCTTTGGAAGTTTTTATTCATTCACAATGTCTTTAGTGGCTTTGTTTATTTTAAAAAGTCATGGAATACTCTTAGTGCACAATCACATCCTAATCCTCAATTGTATTAATCACATTTTAAATGACAAGGACATCCGTGATCAAAGAATCTCATCTTGTTTGAATCACAGTATCTCCTGATATAACCTGACACTGATCTACAACAGAAGAGGCTTCAATGTTAAAAACAAAATCAGATTCACTGTTAGCCTACAGTTATTTTCTTTTCTCTTGTTAATAATTTCATTCCTTTCCTATTAAACCACGCTGGATACATCAGGCAGATTCTCAGCCAGAGGCATCTGTAAAGTAATCAGGTCTAATCCACGTCCAATCCATTCAGGAATCCCAGAGATAACCTGCAATCCTTATATACTGGCTCTGTCCCTGAATGATCTTCCTATGACTTCCTCATAGGATGCAAAAGAACATTTCTGCTCCCCCAAATATCCCCTTAATAACCCATTTTTAAGAAATTACTTTAAATTGTACATGGTAGATCAGTGTGACACTTCCAATTCTGACTGGAATTACTTCATTCCTCCTCCTTCCAAGTTCACAAACCCACTTCATTCCAACTTTGTAACTTAATTCAGATTTTGGCAATCACATGCTCATTAAATGGCACGTGCTGTAGGACACAGTCAAGAACACTGGCACTTTCAGTGGCTGTGGAAATTGCCTCCTGAGGATTTTTATAGCCTGGGCTTTGTCCCTGGATTTAGCTGCAGCGTGATGTTCCCATGATACACGAAGGGCTCCACACTTATTGCTTCACCAGATTTCCAAGCTGTTTGTTCGTTCTGCTGGGTTTACTAATTGTAAGCTCAGCCCATGCTGTAAAATCCCAGCTAATTAAAGCTACCAGAGAAAAGGTGTGGGGAGATAATTTCTCAGTGTCTTGATACTCAGGTATGACAAGCAGCAGCGCTGGGGCTGCTCCCTTGCAATTACAGAAGCTGCCTGCACTAAATTAATTCATTTAAATGCTAAACATGGGCTAACGAGGTGTATTGTAAACAGCACAAACACACAGGGAATGACCCCTACTTATGATGCTTCCCAGCAGGTAAAAAAGCCCCTTGATAATTACGGTGTTTCAGTTCAAACTAACAGAGCTAGAAGGCCAGATGTAAGAGACATCCCCCACTGGGCCAACATCATTTTGCTCTGACACTTCCACAGCAAATTCCCTACGAAGCTCAATGTTAAGCAGCTCCAGAAAGAAAATGAGACCTGGATTAAATACAAACACTTGCTCATACCGGGTAGCACAGCAAACATTTACTGTCACTGTACCCAGTGCTGCTTCACCGCTACAACAAGCACGTGGAGAGGCAACTCTTCCATCCAGCTGTGCTTGCAAACTAGAGGACTGAATGGACTTTAAGAAACTTTCCATGAAACTTAAGGTGACATTTCCCTTTTCTGTGAACACCTGGGCCTTGTGGGGCAATCGGAGAAGGAAAGGTCTACTCTCTCTACAAAAAGAGTAATGGAGCTGCCTGACAGTATTTGGTTGTGAAGAACCAAAGAGCAAGGGAACAATAACTGGGACATTGCACGGAAAACCATCACAAACATCCAGTGTGGGGCTACAACTCAGCCCACTTTCCAAAAAGAAGAGTTCGGCATTTTGCCCAAACTCACTGTGTAAAAACACCAGAACAAGACGGGCACTTCCAGAGGGAGATGGCTGCTGCTGGAACCGTGCCAAGAGACACAACCTGGCTGAGTGTCCAAGCTTTAGGTAACTAAATTGCAATTAATACAGAGGAAAACCAGTCAGAGACGACCCATGCAACAGCTGACTAATCCCAGGCCTTGGATCACTTTACAACTCAACCTTTTTCCAACATTTTGGCTGGCAGTTCGTTGTGGAGATGCTCCAGCCTGGTGGAGACACACACAGGAGGACTGAAAACATCTGGAACTACCAAAAAATCATTCCATGTGCCTTTAGACTCCACATCGAAAGCTGAGGTGAGAAAGGCACAAAAAACGGACAGCATTCTGGGTGATCTCACACTCACTTCTGAGCTCCCTGAAGCCTCCAATCCTTTCAGATCAGAGCTGGAATTTTCCTGGCATGGCACTGCCAACTGGCTCAAGTCCCTGGGCACTCCTGTGCCTGCAGCCATCAAGTCATAAAGATCAAGAGTTAAGACCCTTGTGGCTTTAGGAGGGATTGTTCTCTTTTAGTAGGACAATATCCAAAGGTGGTGCTTCCCCAAAATCAACGATACCCATTAAATAACAAAACCATTCTGCCTCAGACACAAAGCTCACAGAAGGCAATAAAAGTGTCCACTGGTCACGAATCAGATAATTTAAAGCAATACAAACAGCTAAAAAAGCTTTAGAACGTTATTTCTGTAAACTTTGCTGCCAAACCAGTGTGACAGCTGTGCCTCAGCACACAGACTGAGGAGGGAAATTCTTTTTTAATAGGCAAACCAAATTTCAGGATAGAGAGAGCCTCGGAGCTGGGCTGCAGGGATTAGGACTCTGTATCAGCAAGCTGAAAGCAGCTTCTGGGCAGCTTTTCATGAGGGTGGTTAAAGGAAACCCTCCCAAATTTGTTCCTATAAATAAAGGGTTTTATTTGTAAAGCACAAGCATCAGCAGGGAGCGGACTTTCCATTGTGGGCCTGATCCGGCTGTCAAAACTCTCTCCAGGCTGTTGCTGCTGCAGCCATTCACCAGGCTCCCAAAGCCATGGATGTGGTGACACAGAGAGCACAGCCCTCTGGAAGACTTCCTCCTCACTAAGGACATTTTTCACAGAGTCTGATTTCCCACACAGAGAGAATAAGGCTTGTTTGTTTTTGCAGCAGTTCATGATCTGTTCTGACTCCCTCCCCTCCCAGTGAATAAATCCCAACTCAGATGCAGTTGCCCCAGTGGTTACAAAACAAACCGTCAGCTCCCCAAGAAGTGACTGCTGAGTGCAAGGACAAAAAGTTAAAAATAAAAGGTAAAATTAGAGAAAACCCCCCAGTATTACTGCTTTCTGCAATCAGGAGGACCTTCTCTTGAGCAGTATATTGGTAATGAAATTTAATGGCATTTTTGCAATATGCAACTCACAGACAGCAAAGAAATTTAGGCTCAATGGTGGAAGTGCTCTGCATGCAGAACTACTGAAAGGCTGCTTGACAGGGAAAACAGTGCCTAGTTAGAGCATTAGTGCTTTGGAAGATCCTCTTCTGAGGATCTGACTTGTAATATTGACTGAGAGATCTAACTTGTAATATTAAAAAAGGAACTGGCCTTGAAAACTGGCAGGTCTTTAAACCTCTGAATTCCTCCAAAAAGTGTGTTATGCTTTTATTTGGGGGGAAAAAAAAACCCCAACATTTCAACTCGAATTTATGACTGAGAACAGAAACTTCTTTAGACTGGAAGAGAACTCAAGCAGATCTTAAGGAGATATTGTCTGATTAAACTGAGGCAGTAGCAACCATCAGTAGCAATATTTGATGTCAGTGGAAGCAATTTTGAGCACAAAGAGGCTGCAGCAGCTCCTACAACCTGCAAAGGGTGGTAATGTCAATCCAAAGTATTATAAAATAAACACACTGGCTTAGCAACTAGCAAGAAGTTTGAGATCCATAAGAAATCCTGAGGAGCTGGCAGCATGAAGAATATGAGTGGTATTTTTTTATTTTCAGGGAAAAAACTTTGAGAAATCCAAACCAGGCGTGGCATAGCAGAGAAGTGCAAACAGGACAAAGAAAACAGCTCTGATGAGTTCATCCTTGAGCCTTTGTAAATAAACATCTGGTTAAACGCAGGAAAGAGTAGGAAGAATCCTACAAATATCTGCAATGAAATTCAAAACCAATCGGAACTAACTACGAAAACAGAAAGGTGAATTACCTGAACCAACCTCACTCTCAGATCCCCCTGCCATTACCTTTTTAATTACAGAGGAAGGTTAAAAAATGTAGCAGGAATACATTTATGACACTTCAAAGACAAGACTTTGCTAAATTCCAGTTCCATCCTGCAGCAAGTGCCTAAGACAGAATGAATAACCTGTAACTTAAGAATCCTTCTTTTTAGCAATAAATACAGAGATACTGCACAGAAATGCTGCCCCAGGGACAACAAATTTATGCTGCAGTGACTGAAGTCAATAACAGCAACAAAGCTTTCACAGTTTTCCAAAATCCCGTTGATCCTTTCAGAACAAGACCTTGGAGTAACACAGGCAAACCAAGTCTCACCCTCCTGTGAGGGCTACAAATAACATGAACAAAGCCAAGCTCTTGGATGTCCCCTGCAGATCTCCACTCGTGCCTTCACTCTTATTTGCTCTGATTTACTGTGCTTGGGCTCTTCCCAAAGGTGAATGTTCAGGCATCTCCTTCATGTTCTTGGAATTTCTTTAGGTATGAACAACACACCCACACCACAGCATTTATTCCCTGCTGCGCACGCAAGCCCAGTACAAAGCCAGCTGCGCGTGGTAAGCACAAGAGTGACGTTACATCACCAAAGGAATTCAGAGGAAATTCAATCAACTCCAATTTAATAAACTGGATATCCTGAGCCCCGACTTCCCAAGCCTGACAAAGCCTTAATATGTGCAACTGGTTATAAATGCTTAAAAAAGTACACAGCTTGGAATCTCAGATGCTTTGCAGACTCCTGTTTACCTCCCAAATTTAAGTGTGTCTTTAGCAGCTGATTTCATTCCCTACAGCTCGATATAAAGCGTGCACTGACCTGCAGCTGCCAGATCAGATTTTCCTTTTTCTTGGTGGTAGAACCCACAATAATCCACTCTGAAAATCCACCCAGGAAAGTGATATCCTTTCTTACTGAAAGCCCAAGGCAGAGCAGGGGGAATCCAGTCATTGATCTGACAAGGAATTTGTGGCTTCGCTTGACAGAGATTAATTAAGATCGGAAGAGAAATGGGAGCAGGGAGGATAAGCAACACAGATCCCTCAGGGGACTGATAAACCGGAGGGATGTGTTTCACAACTAACAGGCACGTCAACAAACTGCTGCATTTCAAAGGCCCTCGAAGCGGGACGGTGCTGAGGCAGCAGTAGGATGGATGCTGAAAACCAGGACATGGAGACCTGAGTCCCACATGTAGATCTGGCTACAGAAAGGCTTTGGGTGTTTGAGTCCAACCAGGAGCTGCCCAAGGAGCAAGCATCCAACCTGTCAAGTGTCTTTCAAAACTTAAATCTTACTCGGAACAGAACTACACAGATAAGTATATAAAAGCATAACAACACGGCTTTCTATACAAACTGTTACCACTTCAAGCTGGCAGGCAGGCAGGCCCTGGAGGGTGCTGTGCATCTACCAGGGTGCATCCTGATGAAAATGCTTTACCTTCATCTTGTAAAACATATCTGCAGGGCTTGAAGACACACCCAGAGCTGCTCGGAGAAATTAAAATTACAGCATAACTATAAACAGTTGGTGCTGGTTACAGACATGGCAACAGCACCTTCCACACTTTTCCTAGGAAAAGGAAGAGATAGCAAAAGGAGGCTGGAATCCACAATGAAACTTGGAGCAAAATTCTCAGTGGAAGTGATATTTAATTACAGAAATGAATTTTCATACAACTATATTAGAATTATTTACCTGGGTTCATTGCTGTAAATCAGTGAAGTCTTCTGAACATCAGCTCCAAATTATGCCAATACAAATATTTGATGGAAGTTCACAAGTATGTATAAACAACACTACACTAATAACACTGAATTGTTTTGAAACACTCAAAATGAGATTTTACTCCTAATGAACTTTCTGCACACTCCAATTATTTTAAATTATTTGTTCTACCTCCATTTGTTCTAGTATACAAGATTATACTCATGAGGTGTAATTGTGATGCATAGCAATGTGTGAACTATTTTTCAATAATTAGTCATACAAAAAGCATAAATATCAAGCAATCCTGAAGTTTATGGAGAAGTAAAACCCCACTGATAACAGGAAATCAGCTCAGGAGGAACTGCTCTGCAGCAATGCATGAAGATTTCAGTGGGGAGAATATTCACCCCCTGCATCCACTTGAACACCGCGGAGCAACTGGCACGTTTTAAACGAGCTGAGGACAGAGTCAAGACCTTCTCCAGCAGGAGCAGCACTAAAACGTGAGCCTAATCTGTGTCAGGTGCTAAACTGATCCCACAGCACCGACTGCCAGCTGTGCAACCTCAGTGCCCGCGAAGCTGAGAGAAGGGAGCAAGACCTGGAAGTCTGGCTTAAAAAACCATTTAGGATCAGACACTGAGGGAACAGGAGGAGGTAGCTACTGCTTCCAGACGAACAGTGGGAACAGCTCCAAGGCAGGGAATTGCACCATTTCATCAGTCAGGCAGCCACAGTAACATTTGACAGAATTTTACTTTTATGAAGAAAATTGTGGCTGAAGCCAAAAGCAGATGAAATGTAACACCAAAGCAATGTGATTTCTCTTTTTCCAAGATGGATCTGCCTTAATAAATTTTCTCTTGAACATTTTCTCCGAGCAGCAGTGGTGTCCAGCTCTGCTCTGGAGATGTCTGTGTACTCAGATACAGGCTCTGCATGCGTGTGTCTCACTTTGGATATGGTGCTGCAGCTTAATCCTGCACATAAACCATCTCTTGCTCTGTGTACTTGTAGGCAGTGCTATTAATTGGCTGCCTTGGAAATTAATTAAGCTTCTCAGTGAAACATCTTAATCCTATGTAACATGCATTTGCATTTCCATGAGTAAATCAAAGTGGGGTATCAATTAAGAGACAGAAAAACAGCAACCTGGAGAAAACCAAACCATACCTCAAGCAAGACCTGGCCAAAAGAATGAATCCTTGCTTTGTATCCCCATCTTTTTATCAGATACTTTTATTTATCGCTTTTTGCTATTATTCTTTTAAATTGAGGAGGGTTCATGCACTAAAATTCACCTGACAGATCAGGTACAGGCTCCATAAACAGAAGTTTCTTTCTAATTTATAAAAGAAATAATAAACATTTTCTAAAGGGACTTTTGGTGATTTTACAGAAGTCTGTGTCTGCCCACAGGTGCCCACTGGGACTCCTGCAAGCACGTCCTCCCTTCACCACTGAAATACCTTTCCAGATCTACTCTCCAAGCTCTAAATTGGGCAGAATCTGGAATAAAGTTTCCAGGGTCACATATGCCCCATATGTTCAGCTTAGTCCCTTTATGTGTATGCATTTAATTTTGGTACTGGGACTTCTGACGTTTTGGAAAACTTCAGGCTCTGATCATCTGATTCAGATGCAACCCCAGACTCATAGACACCTACGTTGTGGGGGTGGCTGGATTCTCAACTCTGCTTCAACTTTCTCTCCTATTTTAGCATTACATAACGCATCTATTTCAGTCTGTGCCATCAAACATTAAAATTAAGAAAAGCCACGCTTCATAGCTGAATATAAAGTGAGTTCTTGATGCTCATATTCCCAGCAGGGACATTTAACCATATCCAGTCCCTGCCATGGGCACCTGTGTAAATGGGGTGTAGCAATCTTGCCTTCACAATAATTTTTTATAATAAAAATTGCAGGTGCACATTAATACTGCAATGGACAAACTGCAGAGAGTGCAAACTGTGCCATTAATATGACTTCATAGGATTTCTTAAACTTTAGGTTTTCTATCCTTTTATTCACAGATAACAATCTGAGAGTTTAATGATAACAAAGTACAACAAAAAATGCTTAATGCTAAAATTTACATGCTTAATAAAATGGTGATTAGAAGTTACATAAAAAGGCAGCCCTTTCATATTTTACTCACAGTGTGGCTTTGAGCAGGGAAAGCTTACCAAGTACTTTTTTGGAAAACCTACTACAACGGTGCCAATTTTGAAAGAAAAGGCATAATTTTACAGCAGAGTTGTAAGCAGGGAAAAGCAGATGATCCCCGTCAGCAAAGAGGAAATAAAGT
This sequence comes from Machaerirhynchus nigripectus, assembly GCA_013397975.1. Classification (NCBI taxonomy): domain Eukaryota; kingdom Metazoa; phylum Chordata; class Aves; order Passeriformes; family Dicruridae; genus Machaerirhynchus; species Machaerirhynchus nigripectus. Next base: position 15,050 of record VZRQ01001301.1, read on the forward strand.
GCTCTCTCCTCTGGCTCTGAACAGAGACAAATGTTACTTGTTTTAACGAAGAATGGCTCATACAAATGCTCTTTGGATCTGGTTTGGTTTTTTTAGTTTTTGGAAAAAACTTTTGTCAGATAATGTTCTAAAGTATTCCCAAATGTTTTGTGTTACACAGCTGACCCAATTCATTGTCTAATATGTAATGAAAACGTCCAGAATCATCTGTAGAGCAGAAAGTACTTGCAACGTTAATGGTGTTTGATAAATGACACCTTCTTCCCCAGCCCTCCTTAACTTGATGCAGTCATCACACATCCGTCTCCCTTCCCAGTGGAATATTAATTTCTGCTGCCTCCCAGCCCTGAGAGCTCTCACCTGCCGGCTGATATTAAGCAACAGCCTGACAGCAGAGGGAACAAAATAAAATGAATTTGCGCAATTCAAGAGTAACTGGAAATATTCCTAGAGAGGGACAGATTAGCACAAGAATGACTGCTGGTCATTAAAGGCTGTCCAAAACACTCTGCAGTGTAGGTCCCTTGTATTTCATCTATTTCTACTCTGGGAAAAGGCTCTGCTTGCAGAGCTGTCTCTATTTTTCTACTTTCTGAAGAGAGGGAGTCAATGAGTTTCACGCTGCTTTAACACACCGCACCCTGGAGAATTTTGTCTAATATTATGTAGTAAAGTGGTTACAGCAAAAAAAGAAAACCAGTGCCACACATCTTCCTGAGAACCAGGCTGGACTTTCCCTAACACTGAGCAACAATGGCTGGTGCTGAACACAGAGTCACCCACACCATTACAAAGGAAAAAATGCAGAACAGTATCCAAACTTACACCCAGGTAAAGTCATTTGATCAGCAAGTCAAGAGCAAAGCAATCCCAATCTTGGGAGACAAGAATGTGTGTCAGATCCTGTGCCTCTCTGCCAGTACAAACATTTCTATCTGCTTGTAAAAATCATCCCAGGATCAAGCTGCGAAGAGCCTCAAGAGCTTGGGAAATTCAGCCCATGCTCTGCCAGTGAAACGGTGCTGAGAATTGTGTATGGCAAACCCGAGAGAGATGTTTTATCAAGGAATTCAGAGCAGGAACAATAAGCTTACAGATGTCCCAGCCCTCAGCTTAGCCTAGCTGTCCTGTGGGGGTTTCCATAAAGCTTGGCCATGAGGAGAACAATGCTGCGTTCAGCAGGGTGGCGTTTATCCTCTCCTGGGAGGAAGGATTGGGGTTCAATGAGACCTCAGCTGCTTCAGATGTTGCCTCCTGAGAAGCAGCTCATTCATACTCAGCTCCGTGCGCCGCCCTGCCTGGCAGTACACACCCAGCACAGTGGCTGGGCCCAGCCAGGAGCTGCAGCCCCCCCCGGGGCTGTGGGGCACAGAGTGCTGAATGCTCCACTCCTGTGGCCTCAGAGCCACACCACCATTCCCTTGTGTCTGCGCTCACACCTCATTTCAGGCTTCCTAAAGGCCCCTGGCTTTCCCAGATCTGAGTTACAGCTACAGGGGCCCAGCTGGCTGAGAATCCCCGGCTGTAAATTCAGGCACAGCTTCTCCTTCGTGGCCCTGCAGGTAAAAACCTCCTCAGATACATCCCAAAGATCTCACCAGTCTCCAGAGTGGAACTTGGAGCACAGCCCAGTGGGGGTTATCCTGACCACTGACTTCATAGACCCTTGAAGGACACTTGAGGCAGGAAGTGCCCTCCCTAGAGCTGGGCTTCTCCAGAGCTGCCTCAGAAATCTCCCCTCCACATGGGAAGGCACCAAGGTCTCTCCCAATACCAAGGCACATATCACTGCAGCCCAGATGCTCTCCTGGCATTTCAGCACGTCGAGAAGGTTGGCAGCAAATTCTTACCACAAACACAGGGATTTTCTCGCTGCCCTCCTTGTTTGACAAATTTTTGTTCAAGTTTTGTTTAATTGTCATAAAGCATATGTATCCATTTAAAAACACATCAGTCAACCATCCAGCACACTTGCAAATACATATTCAACAGGAGATAGGAAACTCAGTCTTCTTAAAATCCTGGGATTACTTTCCTCATGGAAAGAAATTTAATGTTTTCTGAACATTAGCCATTAATTAAATAGTCAATTAATACAATACCAGCAAATATCAAAACAGGTCATTTATATAAAGTGAAGCGTACACAGAATGCTAAAAAATATTCCCCTCTTCAAAGATTAAACCTGTAAAACCACTGGAACAAATGATGCTGTGCAAGCAGGACTCAGCAACCAAAGAAGCCATACAATAAGATTAAACTCCAAAACCTTAATGAATACTCTTTCCTGGACAAAATGAACTAATAATTTCTCCAGTTCCCTTTAAAGGGATTACTTAAGTGCAAAGTTATGCATGTACCTAAAAATATTTACGGGCATGGAAGTCTTCCTGTAAATTGAAAATAAATGAATCAGCTCAGCCAGTGTTTCACCGGGGCCCCTGGTGAAGGCAGAATATGTGACACAGTCCAAATAAAGGATGAGGCCGTTCCATAATCTCCATGGATGCAGCTCTTGATGAGGTTATGAACAATATCACTTCTCATTATATCTCACGGCTGTTTGAAGTCATTCTGCGTTTCAGTGTGCGCAAGCCGAGTATCGCTCCATCTGGAAATACATTCCTTAAAGGAAGCTATTTTGCTCATGTAGAAAGTCTAATCCTACAAAGTCCCCAGGAAAAGATTCTGCCAACTTCAAAGCAGACTGCACTTCTTGCAAAATATGGTAATAATTATCCATCCCCTCAGCACATTAGAAATATTCGTTTCATCAAGGTCAGGCAGTGAGATCCACTTGAGGGACTGTGACTGCTTGCTCATTTTAAAGCCTGATTTCTATATATTGGCCCATAAGTCTCTGTGAAGTGTGAACACGAAGAACACGCCGAAACTACCAGGTTGTTAAGTAGGAAAACTACACTGAACCCATTAATTTAAAAGGCTGTTTTATTTTGTTAGACTAATTTAAGGAGTTTTGTCTGGTTTTTTATGTTAAAACACACTTTTCACTCAGTAGCTGAAGTTAATTTGAAGCTCATGCATATAGAGAGATTCATTACCAACAACACCAAAAGAAGAACTAAATACAAAACCAAGCAATTATGTTTCTTAATTGCTGCTATCTCATCTAGGGTCAAAGACATCAATGTCTCTTCATCACACTTGACATCCTTAGGCAGCACATCCAGAGCTGCTCAGATGCTTCAAATGCATAACTACAAAACACACAATCCTGGGCAGCATTTGGGGTTTAATATTTCTAAATGATGACGTTTTATTCCCAATACTGCCTCAATCTCTCCATGGGTTCTGGTCTGGGAGATGATTAATAAAACTAGAGTTGTTAGTGGAAGATTTTTCATAAAAGATAAAGTTGCTGCAGAGTTGTTTTTATTACAGTAACAACAGTCCTACAGGGGCAAGGAGGGTTTCCAGTGAGATTTTTGCAGCTTTTCTAGAAGGAAACTTTCAAAAATGAGACATCCATGCCTAAACAGAAAGAGAAGTGGATGCAATCAACAGCCTCCTTAATTGTCTTTCCCATGGCTCACTGCAGAAAAAAGCCCATACCTTTATTCTGCAGATACTAATTTCAGAACACGGTATTTTTAGGAAGGAAAAAAAAGAGAGAGGAAAAAAAAAAGCCATATGACTGACATATATTAATTAAACCCTGCTGTGATGTTTATTAGTTTGGGAATAATTATTTAATCAAGAAATAGCTGCCAAGCTTTTGATTTGATGCTGATGAACAGATATGTTCAAAAAGATATGTGAAGCCAAACGAAGTAGGAAAAAATCCAGAATAATTCATAGGAATTTGAAAGTAGTGGCTCAGCACAAGAACACTGACCTTGCATTTATTCATGTTCTGAGTCTGAGACCTTTGGCTTCTTTTCTGAATAAACACCACTGTGATCTGCAAATGTTTATCAGCATGACTGAGCCAAACATGAAAACAACCCACGACACTACCTGAAGGAAACAGGATAAACAGCCTGGCAGCTCGCTGACAACTTGTGCTACATGTCCTTCCACTGCTCCCACAGAAACACACCTAGGGAACAAAGAATCGTGGCATGAAAGAACAAGGAAATCCAGAAGGACAGTGAGGAGAAGGAGGAAGAATGGCCCAAATACAAAGTTTACATGATTTCTCTAGAGTCAAGCAAATGTCGTGGTGGATTAAAAACCAGTTAAAACTCTCCACACACACACACATATATATATGTGCATGTATATGTACACACATACATGCAATAAACCAAATACGTGGCTTAGAATTATCTTGTTAGACATTTGTTAAGCACTGTCTTGTCAGACAATTGCTTTGACACCTTTCTAAGGGATCTGAATCAGGGAATTGGATGGACATGAAAGATCTTTCCTTTATGGCCAAATATTCTCTTCCTGAAAGCCATATACTGAACTGTGGAAGGGGTTGTCAGTTCAGCAATTCATTCATGCTTCTCTAAAAATGCTACAACCTTCAGAGGATCGATCTTATGCCAGGAATGTCAGATAAAGGAGCTCTGATTCCCTCTGGAGTGGCAGGACATACTGAGGAAGAAACTGCACCCAAGCATGAAACTGGGGACTTCACAAGTATCTTGTGCTGCTGCTTTAACAGACTTGGCTCTCTCCCATTGAGGTAACAATCTTCTAATTTTAAAAGGAGTGGGAGATTTTGTGAGCCTGAGCATCAACAAAGGTTTTGTCTGTCAGAGTGAGGAGGCGTAATGGGAACCGAGGGAGGAGGAAGGTACCACGTTGTAGGAAAGGTGCCCGAGCTCTCCTGAGCACAATTTTCTCCTTCCCAAGCAAAAACTGAACTCAAATTTGCCGTGTGTGGGGACCCTCTTGAGAATACACCATTGGTGCCATCAATTCAAACCCACTCCATATGTCAGCTAAGGCTTGGGATCTTAGTCTTGGCCCACTTTGCTGGGGTTCAGTTCCAGCTCTTTCTGTGAACATCTCTTCCAGCAAAGCCAGAGCTCTGCAAGATAGATTCTGCACTTACTAAGGACGTGCAGGTAATTTTAGCAGTGCTGTTTCTTGAGGCTCCCTCTCCTGTGGAGCAATTTAAATGGATTCACACTGGCAGGGCAAGGGGTAGAACATACACGGTCCTCCCACCTCTTCTATGTGCCTGGATCACACAGCCAGCCTTAGTTCTGTCTTTCCCACACTCTTGAGGAATTAATTTTTGAGTATTAACAGATATCTTCTAAGACAGTTTCCTGTGTTTAACTTACCCAAGTAAAGTAGCAAATGAAATACCTAACTGATTTCTAGAGTAAATCATGAACAAAGGCAACCAAGAATAAATACCTGCAATTAAAGGAGTAATCTTTACACAGCTAGCTAATACATGGTGATTGATACAGGATCAAAGCCAAGTGAAGATGGAAAAGTTCCTGGTTTTCAGGTGTTTAATCTCTTCCACAGGATAGGATAGTTTGTTTTGAGTGGCCAATATATGCTCACTCTACAAGCAGCCTGGTCTCCACTGAGATTTTACTTCAAGCTGAAAAACCATTTACTAGAGACAAGATTTTACGGAGTGTCTAGACTAGGCTTCACCCAGGTGTCATCTGTGAGAAACACAGAAATACCTTTACACTGGGCAAAAATAACCCAGTGTGGGGTGTACAGTGACCAAATAACTGTGCCTGAGACTTTCAGGAGATGATAAAAGGCCTGCAAAACCTTAGAGGAATGCCAGAAAATTCAGATCCATGATTAACAAAATCCTATTCCATACATTTAACATTTTTAAGGACACCCCTCTCAGCAAGGATTGCCTGCACAAAGGCTCAGACATAGTCCCCTCTATCACAAAGTCCTGTCACAAGCACACACAGTCTGTGCTTCCCCCCACCCCACATAAAAAGGACCTGAGGCTAAACTGGGTTAGTGTGCCACTGTGACAGCAGCTTTTCTGCTGAAGACACACCACGCACAGAAAAGGGACCCAAGAGGACAATAGAAAAATGACATCTTGTTTTGCTGGGGCACAAGCTTGGAAAAAAACCAAGCAGAGTAAGCTGCTCATCTACTGCCTTTTGCATTATTTTGTGTTGCTCAGTGGCTCAGTTCAGGTGCTCTGGCTGCTCTGAGGGTTCTGGGCTGGAGCACATCATCACCACCTCGCCAAGGAGGCTACAGGCAAACAGATGCAGAATCACTGTCCATCCCCTCATATCATTTCTCCTCGCACCCCACTTTGCCAATCCTCTCAAACTCTTCCCCTCCTGCAGGTCAGGACCATGGTACATCTGGCAGACATAATTATGAAGGCACTCAGGTGTAAGGGTCTGGTTTGGGTTTGCATCTCAACAGCTTTTCAGGACCATCCAACTGTCTCTAATTCTCCATGTGCTCTTTAAATGGCTGTGGAGTCACGGGTGCATCTACAGCAGGGTATGACAGCTCTCCAGGCATGTAACAGTGCTGGGTCCCTTCTGACAGTAATCCTTCTGGCCAGACAAATACAAAACACTAATGCACTTTTCAGGTGTAATCTTGCAATTGATTACCTGCCTGCACTGACATGATGGCATACACACAAAAGCATTAAAAAGTCTAAAGGAATACAAGGAAACACATCTTGGACTCTTTAATGGCTTAACCTCTCAGGGGGAGGAAGAAGGAAGCATGCTGTGAACACAGCAGCATTTGCCTTAAAAACACAATGCATGATTTATTAATTTTGATGAAAGTTCTTGTAACAAATGTTATGTCCATCTAATCTAAGAGAATAAAACACAATTAATCCTGAGCAATCTTGCTGAATGTGCAAGCTGAGCTCTCCACCACCCAGCTGAACCACACTTCTGTGTACAGAGTATTTTTACGGAAATATCTGAGCCTTACTGGACTGAAAACTGTGCGAGCAGCTGTGGAACAGATTCAGCAGAATCTGCCTTCTGAAGAGAGCTGAAACCTCAGCCTTGTGCCAGTTCTGCTGTAGATGGTGTTTCTGTTTCCTGTGGACTGAGCCAAATCAAGTCTCACTAAAACCAGGTTATCCTTCAAAGCCTGTATCAGCTCTCACATTATACACAGCACTGCAAACAAATTATCTGAGCACTGCTTTGACTCCTCCCCAAGAAAATGTGCAGCAACACACCAAACAATGATCCTGTGAGATCTGCAATTTGGGGTTATCACTGAAGGGATTGTGGAAACAATCTGTGGGCAACAGAACTGAAATAAGACAAAGAGATTGAACCATGCATGTGAATCAGGCATGGACATTATCTCTAATAAGCCTTGAGATTTGCCTGACTACACCAGGGCACAACAAATACTATTTTTCCATTACCACTGGAAGGACGCCTACCTTCCTTGAAACATCAAGTTGTATGCTTTGTTCCTTATTTTTCTGTATTTGCAGACAGATATAAAAGCCTCCTGAGCATCTCATACAACAGAAAGGTTTATATTCATGGTTTGAGGTGAAGCCCCATGCTGAACCACACATCACTCAGTGTCAGCTGGATTGGAATGTTTCAAATGTGGAGTTCCTAAAGCAGAGTGGACACGAGCGGTTTCTGTATCTGCTGCCTGCAGCAGGCAGGATCAGAATAGAAACAGGAGTCTGAAAATCATCTTCGCTTCACTTCACATATGAAAACAGCTCTTACAGTGACTTAAAACTGAGCAATATTTTATGGTAATAGATGATGCCTTCTCTTTGCTATGCCCCAATAGTTTAAAATGTAAAATTTCATTCTTCCTAATACCAAATAGTTAGTACAGGTATAAATTTCAGGAAGAGCTGCGTCTTGGGAAATATGAAAAATGAAATTCTAACATATTGCAGTAACCCATGGAGATAAATCTTTCCTATCAGTGTTACTCTCGACCCCAGACTCTCTCCAGGTTAAATACGGAAGAGTGATGCAAGTTGGAAAGAATCCTGCATTATTTATGTCATAAAGCAGTAGGTAACTGAGAAATTAGGGTTTAGAGGCACCTTTGCCAAGCTAACACATGCTCAGGTGTTGCACAGCCTTTCTTGCAAAGTTTGCCTGGATAATACAGCTGCACTGCCTGACCCAAAAAACTGCTATGAAGCTCCCAAAGGGAAACCAAGAAAGCCCTGAGGGAATGCACAAAGCAGCAAGGGAAAAGGAAGAAAACTCCAGCCTTGCTCCTTTCTAGAAAATGAAAGACTTTTCCTCATGCCTGCCTCAGGTATTTGGAAGGCTACGGTCAGGACCGGGTAAGGATGAAGCAGCACCATTTTCCTGGGGCACAGTTCTCTCTAAATACCCATTTGAAGTTAAACTTATATACCTTAAACTCCAGTGGCCTTTCCTACAACTAGCTTAAATCCAGTGAAGGTGCCTGTATCCACAGTGCATAGTGAACCAGGATGGGCCTGAGTGTGCTCTGAGAACTCTGGAATGAAGCCAACAATTCACTTTTGCACAGGTTATCCCAGGCTTCGCCCTCTCCAGCTGAGTGTTTCCATGCATGAGCAGGAGTTGAGCAAGGGCCAAGGCACAAAATCTGAACGTGAGTTAATCCCAGCAGCTCCAGCCTTGGGAAACACAGAGGAATCAGCCAAATATTCTCCTCGTAAAAGGGAACTTGGCTGAGTCCAGCTTAATGTTTATATTGCTGAGGGATTTGGCTCCAGTTTCCCAACTGATGTGCGGACCCACGAAAAGCTTTATCTCGCTTTCCAAAAATGCTGTTTTAACCTTAGAAAGAAGGGGACTCTGACATGAGGAAAGGCTCGAATGCCTTGGTGTTCTGAGACACGTTCCAGACTTTCAGGAGAAATTACAGGCAAGAATCTTTTAATGTCTTTTGCAAAAGTGGCCTTTGTCCAGTCTCCAGTAATTGAAAGCCCACGGCTGAGACCAGCCTCACCACGGCTGTGGAGATAGACAAGCACCACAAGCTTAGGAGCAGGATCCGGGAGCCTCCTGGCTAAATCCAGACTCTCTAAATATACCCAGCCTCAAAAAATTTCCAGATGGCAACATTGGGTGGAGAGCTCAAGCCTTTAATTCTGTTGAAACCTGAAAAAAATCCCGTCCTTCTCAACAGTGGAGAGCGAAGTAAGGATCTGTTATAATTAGTGTCCCAGTAAAGAAAATTTATTCAATTTATAAAAGCCACAGCATTTTAAAAGGTGGCTTTGTCTTCTTCCTTAACTCTTCATTCATGTTTACGGTGTGTTTCACTCAGATTTTGGCTTAGCTGATAAAGTCCCAAAGTGTTCCTTTGACAGTGGCTGGTCAAACAAAAAGGCAACAAGTGGCCTGTGAGGTAAAATCCCAGTCCTGCTCATGGCAACAAAATGCTGCTGTTGCCATCAGCGAGGCACAGGCTTCCCTTTTGATTCCACCCATACACAATTTCTGACTGTAAACAAGGAAAATCTAACAGTGGCGTGGTCATACTTGAAAATCTAAGGGTAACGAGAGTGAAGAGTAAAAAGAAAACAAAGAGACAAAGAAGAGGGGGAAGGGGGGGGAGAAGAAAAAAGGAAGGAGAAAGGAAGGAAAAGGGGAGGAAAAAGGGAGCGAAAAGGGAGAGAAAAGGGAGGCAAAAAGGGAGGCGAAAAGGAGAGAAAAAGGAGAAAAAGAAGAGAAAAAGAAGAGAAAAAAGAGAAAAAAGAAAAAAAGGAAAAGAAGAAAAAAGAAAAAAGAAAAAAGAGAAGGGAAAAGGGAGGGGAAAAGGGAGGGGAAAAGGGAGGGGAAAAGCAGGGGGAAAAGCAGGGGGAACAGGAGGGTAAAGGAGGGGGAAAGATTGGGAGAAAGGAGAGAAAAACGAGATAGGAGAGAAAAAGAAGAGGAAAAGAAGAGGAAAAGAAGAGGAAAAGAAGAGGAAAAGAAGAGGAAAAGAAGAGGAAAAGAAGAGGAAAAAGAAGAGGAAAAGAAGAGGGAAAAGAAGAGGGAAAAGAAGAGGAAAAGAAGAGGGAAAAGAAGAGGAAAAGAAGAGGAAAAGAAGAGGAAAAGGAAAAAGAAAGAAAAAAGAAGAGGGGGAAAAAAGAGAAAATGAGAATAAAAGAACTACAATAATTGCAATATATATCCCATTCAGCAGATTTCTCTTCCAGAGCAGTATGTAAATGTCAGTGAGCTACATCCTTTAGTAATCACACAGCGTATATTGTAACTTCATCAGAAAGAGTCAAAGTTTAAAAAATATTATAATAGGAGATGAAGACCAAGTATGAACTTTCAATGACAAATGCAAGAAGCTGATCTCAGAAGAACATTTTGAGCTAGTTTAAATCAGTATATCTCCATAAACATCAGGGAAATCAGTGAAATGAGACCAGAGAAATCAACCCCAGCTTTCCATGCTGTACCAAAACCAAGGGAGATGGAAGCAAAGGTAAATTTCTTTTAAACACATGCTCACATTTAATTATGCAGCTACTACAGTTTGATCTGATCTGGACCAGAGCGAGGAAAGGGCAGTTTCTGTTCCAGCAACAGCTACAAATCACAGTAATGAACAAGAATTAGCTGCCTGCAGTATTTATAATTGGGGACACTCTGTGAGGATTTCCAGAGCACATCACACAAAGTCAGGCAGATTCATCCCCCACTGTATAACTAGCATCACTTTTTATTCCTAAATGAGACTCTCACTCCAGCAAACTCCAGAGAGTAAATATCTGGGTTTATTTGAAATTATTTTAGTAGAATTTTAGCAAAACAATTTACTCAGACTGTTGCTGCTTCAGTAAAAGCAATTGATTTTTCATCCTGATTTTAGTGGTGCCACTGGGGGAAATGAAACCAACCTTTCATGGTAATTCCAAATGAGAAAGCTCAGCCCCTGAATTTTCTTCCCCCTTGTTAAAATACTTTCCTTTACAGAAAAGCAATAAAATGGCCTTGTTGTTAGTATAATACAGGTATGAAGAGATTTCTGTGGTCACCCTTTATATCCTGGCAATACAATCTGATCGATTCAGTGCTGCAGATACACTCCAGGGGCAGCCCCTAAAGCCCAGAAGTATCCAAAGAGTTTTGGTTACTATGTCACACATACAAGCTGATAGAACACCTTCAAAAGCTTCAGAGTGTTATGCCAGCATTTTGTCCTCAATTTTGCTTTTTCTTCAGCCTCTGTAAGAAAACTTGGCAGGTGTGGATGGTGGGTTTATAGTTCTCAATTGCTTCTGTTTCAGAGTAAGTGGGGTGTCTTTATGGGTAATTCAGGCATTATCCTTCCCCTCTGATAAAAAAAAAAAGGCAGCAAGGAAGCAAAGCAACTGGAAATAAACTATTCCTTCCCAAACTGGAGTGCCCCAGAAGGAGTCAGGCTGTCCCTGGCAGGGAGCTCTCCATCCCTGTGAACAAACCATGGTCATTTCCCTCCCACAGGATCTCCTCATCTGCTCGAACGCTCTGTGCTGGCAGAGACAGACCCAAAATAACAAGTCCCTGAAGTGAGACCCCTCTTAGGGAGGCTGGTTAAACAACTTACAGGAACTTCTGATCTAACTCCTGCTTATTTCAAATCAATGGAAAGGTGCGTGGTCTCTGCTCTTGGAAACCCAGACTTTGGTGCTGTTAACACTATTTTCCCTTGAATCTCTGTGGAATTTGTTTGCATCAATCATGAGCAAATAGCAATAAATTCTCTACCTTTTTTTTTTTAAGTTCTTTAAGTGATGCAAAACTAAAAATTACAAAGCTAAAACTAAATAATGCTTAATCTGATTTTTTTTCCACAACATTTTCTGATAGCAGCCCCAATCCAGCTGTACTACTTCTGCACACAATTTCTCTAGTTCCAAGAAGGAGATGTAAATCTCCTACATTTAGCTGGGAGACATTATCTCAAATCTATGAAGACAAAGAAGGAATTTTCCTTACCCAAAAATACAGAAAACAGTGAAGGGAAAATTAGAACTCATGGGGGCAAAATCCCTCGCAAGCTGTGCAAGGGTTAGTTAAATATAAAAGCATGCTTAGAAACCAGCACTCGGCCAAGCAGGCACCTAGCAACAAGATGCTGCACGTGATGTGTTTTTAAATAGGAGATAAAGTGTTGCTGGTAAGAGAAACAAGAATTCCTGTTTGAAACATCTCTTGCTACTGGTCTACCAAATGCCACAAGGCTAAAGATGCTTCCATGACACCAAACTGAATTACCAAATTCTCTGTCTCCTGCTACGTTCTGGCAGTGGCTGTACCTTCTCCATAGCCACAGACAGGTTTTCCTTTTCTTCGTGGATTTTGTCCAGAAAAGCAGAAAAATATTTAAAGGATCTGATCTTAATAAATTAGTGATGCTCAGGTGGCTGTGACACTTCCAGCCATGAAGGGATGAAGATGGCACTCAAGACAGGTGCTGTGTTTTGAGAACACAGCACGTGTGGAAAAAAAATTCCTTGAGGTTAAGCCAAGAAAATCTCCAAAATGTGTCCCTGGGATAACCTCACATCCGTGCCTGCATGTTAGCAGGGGCTCAATTGTCCCTTCCTTTATTTTTCAACTCGATGTCCTGAAAAAAGCTGCATGACTGACCCTGCAATTTATCACTGTAGTGATGGACACTTTATAGTTCTGCACCTTGAATAGGCAAAGCATTATTTGCAGGCTGACAATATAATGTACAGCTCCATATACGTGTAACAGCTGGAATTAAGAGCTTAAATCTACTTTGTGAGATGTGCGGCCATTAAAATGCAGGCAGTAATGGAGATAAAATAAGGAAAAGAACACAGGAAAAGGCTGTAATGCACTTGTTAGCACTAAACATCAATTCACTTACAGGTGTTCCCCTACCAGGAAAAAGAAAAAGAAAAGGAAAAAGGAAAAAGGAAAAAGGAAAAAGGAAAAA